>OY829514.1:3675890-3764538 GCA_963691665.1 Clepsis dumicolana
GGGCCGCGAGCCGGGCGGCGCGGCGCGCCTGGCCTCGCCCGCCGCCAGCCCGGGCGCCGGCGCCGAGAACAAGGAACCCGCGGCGGTCGGCGCGGAGGCCGGCAAGAGCCAGGCTAAAGCGCGCACCGTGCTGGACAACCTGCTGTTCAGCAACGGGCTGACGGGCGCGCGCGCGGCGGCGGGCGGCGCGGGCGCGGGCGAGGCGAGCGCGGCGGAGGCGCTGGAGCACGGCGACAAGTTCCTGGCGTGGCTGGAGGCCAGCGGCGACCCCAGCGTCACGCGCATGCACGTGCACCAGCTGCGCGCGCTGCTGCACAACCTGCGCGCCCGCCGCACGCCCGCCGACGCGCGCCGCGACTAAACCCTCCGCGCCCGTATTACAGGGATATCTATCAATTAAATGTGTAAAATATAGGCAGTAAAGACTCATAGCCACTAAGACTAAAGAAGGTCACTTGTGATATGTGTAGCCAAAATTTGCGTAAATTTCTTTGTTATAAAAGAAAAGCCATGCATTATTTTCCTCTAGTGATAAGAGTAGCTATAAGGACCGGTACAGTCTCCGAGCTACGTGAGCTCGCTCGTCGATTCACATAAATCTGTTTCAAGTTTAACGAATGTAAGTCATAAGTAGTGTCTGTTGAACGAGTCTTGAACCGCGGTGTTGATTCTGACGCACGATTAATATTAGATTTAATAGTATTGCTGTATGTTGCCATTTGACGATTACATTCCTAGCTGTACCCTTACTTATAGTTTATAGTTGGATCCCTATGTTCTACCTCAAGTCAAAACTTAATGCTAAGTTGCGGCGTCCTTTCGACCGTTCACTGTTGTCTCGTGTCGTGTCGAGTCGTGGGGTGACGTCACTACGTGTCGTGTCGTAGGGGTGACGTCTCACGACGTGTCGTGGCGTGTCGCCGGGGTCGGAGCGCGTGTCTGGACTGATACCAAATAACGAAAGGACGCGATCGTATTCGATGTGCCAATCGTGCGAACAAGGTACTATTGTTAAGAAATAGATGACTCTATCGCGTTAGATCTAGACGTTGTCATTGTTTTTTATTGCTCAGTATTTTATATAGTAGACATTCTCGATGTCACTCGAAATTGTATTATATGTTAAAGTTAACAGTTAAGGAAACTGTGATCAAAATTATAAATTATTGAGAGATTATTAATATTGTAAGTACATTCCTAATGGATAGAGCGTATAATGTAACGTTGAAGATTTTCCGTCGGCCGCCGCCGCGGGGCTGCTCCCCTCCGGGAGGTTTATTTGCATTTCGCATTTATTCAAACGCAAACAAAAACATTCGTGAAATGATATTTTGTACAAAATTAAAAATTTGGATTATAAATTATAACTCTTTTATCACAGAGTTTGTGATCTCGAAAATGTTGTTTGATTAAACTTGATTGAACTTTTACACTGACTTTCACTGTACCTACCATTTCATTGTACCTACCATTTCATTGTACCTACCATTTAATTGTACCTACCATTTCATTGTACCTACCATTTCACTGTACCTACCATTTCACTGTACCTACCATTTCACTTAATTTGATGTAGGTCTGTACCTACTCTAACTTTTAGGGCCCCCTCAAATCGAGCTATTTTCGAACGTCAGCGTCTAATTAACTCCCGCGCAGCGTTTCGTTCTCCACGTTCGACGTTGCGCGGGCGTTAACGAGACGCTGACGTTCGGAAAACGCTACATGTAAAGAGGCCCTTACGTCCGCTATAAAAATATAACTAGTAAGATCTGTTTATTGAGCCTGCTCTTTGGATTTCCGTGAACTTATTAAATATATATTGCAAATTTCCATATCGCAAAACTGGCTGAACCGATTTTGATTAAACTTAGCTTTCGACTTCCAAAAACCGTATAATAATACACCCTTACAGATGCACAAGTTAAACTTAAAACACCCCTCTTATTGAGTCGAGAAGACACCTTGTATGAAATCGCGAAAAAAAGTTTTTGTTATGTTTACAGAGGACTCCATCACTTCAAGTTTCGTTAAAATTAGCCAAAACAATAATGTTTATAAGAGGGGCAAATGTGCAGGCAGGTCGATGGATAAACCTAATCATTTAAACAACTAAATACTCGTAAAGCTAAACTTTCAAAACATTTCGTTTCGAACACACAGCGCCATCTGTTGAGATATCTTTGTATTTACTATTGAAGGGAACTAACTACACACTAACCAGTAAGATCGACTTTTTGAGAGGCTCGTAGTCAAAGTAGTCTGCCACCAAGGATGCGATGCCTTGCCATGTATTAGTGTCCGCATAACACAGCTTCGTTGGTCGTATAGTAGTGCACACCATTTTCTAAAAAAATGCGTTAGCAACCAATGAAAACATAGCGCCATCTAGTAGTAAACAATAACAATTTTAGTATTACTTCACCGCAGCTTCACCGTAATAGAAGGTAGACGGTACCTGCAACCCACATTCATTCGGAGCTTGAAGCAATAGAGGTCTCCGAAATTTGTAGTGAAAGTTAAATTGCCGTCTAAAATTCTCCGCATAAGCCAGCAGAAGGCGCTCCTTGGTCGAATTTGTGTAGTAGCTCACAGGAAAGCAAGTTCGTGTCTCAAACACTGGTTCTGTGATCTCCGGCCAGCACAAGTTTATCACACCTAACTCATAGATGGCGTTCTTCAACGAAGGTAGAGTCAATGGCTCCTTAACTTCTTTAAGTGTAAATATTCTCGGTGAAATCTCTTCAAATTCTCCTTCCTCACATGGTCGATCTACAATTTCACTAACTTTTTCGTTTTCTTCTATAACTGGGTCTAATGGTTCAGTTTCTGATTTCCTTTCTATAGTCAAGGTTTCTGAAATATTCTGCTTTGAAGTCGACATTGTAATTTAATTGTTAATCAATTCGGAAACGCAAAGTAAAATTGGAAAAATTAAAACCTCTTTAAACTACAAATAAGCAACACAACTGAATTTCAGTTTTTCAGTTACTAGGCAACTAGACAGGAAGAGCTGAAAGTGCTGAAATAATTTGAGTGAGCCTGTTTCAAAAAAATTACATGTTACAGCGTTTTTACTAATTTCTCAAGTAGCTTGAATAAGAGTAGAGTGCTACCATAATTTAAGTTTCCCCATAAGTTCTGGAATGCAGGGACAAATATATACATGTTTATGGATAAAAAATACGGTCACAACGTATGGCCTGGCGAAAGAGTAGAAATTAACTTCGTAACTGTCACGTTTTGGCGTAAATTGCTTAAATTATGGCAACAGATTTGCATTAGAAATTTTGGTTCCTCTTTTCTCCGTTTTCTAATCTTTTTTAAACGACTTCAAAAAAATTTAATGTTACCTAATAATTATGATTATGTAAATACAATGCAGTACCGTGCTAGCGCAATAAATAAATTGTCTACTCAATCATCAAGTTTAGTGTGGATAAAATACCAAGGCATAATTTGGAATAAATATAAATAGGATAGCCACCGCGACAAAAAATCGTTTATCGCTCATTGGTTGATAAAATGGGGAGATAAACCTTACCGTGCTAAGGCGGCTGCATGCACAGCAATTTTATTTATATCGACAAACGAAGCGTTATTCTGCAGTGGTGTATGAGGGTCTTAAGCGAGGGCCATATCACTGGGCTCAGATACGAATTCTAAAATGTTCGTTGACGATGTCATTTTATTATTTGTTATTAAATAAGCAATGCCATTTCAAAAAAGCCGTTTTATTTGTTGTCTAGTGGTTTGACCTATGGCCTCTCAAGCAAAAGGTAGTGGGTTCAACGCCCAGCTCACTCCTAGTGAGATTTTCGGAATTTATGTCCGAAATTACATTTGTAATTTATCATGAGCTTTTCGGTGAAGGAAAAACATCGTGAGAAAGCCTGCACACTTTTGCGAATCATTTCAATGGTGTGTGTGTGCGTGTGTGTAGTTCTCAATCAACCTGGGCTTGCTTGGGAACTATACCAAAAGTCCTCTTATACTTCTTGTGCCTAACAGTGGGAGTAAAAGAAGGCTAATGTTATTCCCAAAAGTATGATTTTAAATTGTTCGGGTACTTTTATTCGTTAACGTGGCAACCCAAAACTATCTGCCAAGTGCCACTGTCATTGTCAGTGTCACACGAATGTCTGCTTTGACATGATGACATCACATCAATGTCACTGTCACTTCTTTCTTTGAATTGAATTTTACGTTTTAAGCATTCAGCTTGGGAATGAAAGAGGAAAATGGACTAACATTGTAACTGAAGGCCAGACCAGTGATTTAAATCAAATACTAGTTAACTTTGCCACAGTATAAGAATAACTCGCACAATAATCTATTATAATTTGTAACCTAGCATATGCGTTATCTTTGTCAGGCGTTCTAAGTAGAATAAGGTTTAAAGTGCGAATGTGACGAATCGTTTACCTATTATTCCAATCAACCTAATCGTTCCGGAGATTAGTGAGTGTTTATCACAGCTAGTGGCTGGCCGCAGGGCAGTTACTTCACAATGGGAAACAAATCATCTTTAATGTTAAGAGAAGAAGAAATTGCACAAATACAGGAAGAAACTGGATGTAAGTTGACTCAGCATTCGTAAATAGTATATAGAATATAAGCTTTCCATTTTCCAAATCGTCATGCTTATTGTTACAATTGTATAAGATAAACATGTTGGTATAAATGACCTTTTCTGGATTCAAATGTTTCAAAGGTCATTTGGTTAGGTTGTAGTGTTCCTAATAGTATTTTTATCCTTTGGTCGAAAATGCCAGAATTGAAATGTCTTTCATGACACCCTATAAATTTAAACTGCAATGCAAAAATTTTAGCACATTGCTATTTTTTATGAACTTGACCATACAATTTTTTCCATGCTATTCTAAAATTGTGACATTTCTTTGGTGAATGTACAGTTCAATACCGCATAGTAATTTTGGCTTGATACTTTTAATATGTATATGGTACAGAAACCTCTATAAATGGATTATTATAGGGTTTTGGTCCTATTTTTAATCTATGCCACTTATACTGATCATCCTACCATCTCAAAATGCATTTTGTAGCTATTAGATTCAGTGAAAAAAAAAACAGTTTACAATATGGACATAAGTGCTCCTATTCATAAATGTCACTCAAGCCTCTATTAGCTAAAATAGGTTTTGTCTTCTTACTAATGGAAATGTCAATGTAACAAAAAGGGACAAATGAACTTTAACAATATTTTAGAATCCTTTGTCTCCCGCTGACCGGATATGGGTCAAGACTTTTTTTTTGTTTATTTTTTATTTATTATTTTCGTTCATAAAAAAAAGCCGGAAATTACTTTGAGCTGTGTATGGATTTCTATTTTATTGCGATCTCAATAAATATATGCATATAACACAGATTTAAATACGCTTTCGAAAATATTCCGAAAAACAGCCGCCCCAGGAAAGACAATGTAGGTTTATGAATAATAGGTAAGGTGTCCCACTCAAATTTTTTCGAAGTTCATTCATTTCAAGTCTTTAAGGGAAAAAAGTTTCATACTGTAAAGTAACTTGATATTTCTTAATTAATTTACAGTCACTCCGAACCAAATAGAGCGACTCTACTCAAGATTCACATCCCTGGACAAGAATGACTGTGGCACATTGTCTCGAGAGGACTTCCTCCGCATCCCGGAGCTGGCCATCAACCCTCTAAGTGAACGGATTGTCCACTCCTTCTTTGCCGATAGCCATGACGACCGGGTCAACTTCCTGCAGTTCATGAAAGTTCTGTCTCATTTCCGGCCCATCAGGAAGAACAGAGAAAACAAATTGAATAGCAGGGAAGAGAAGCTGAGATGTAAGTTTATTTCGAAATTAATTTACTTACTGAAATATCATGTCATTATTGTTTATATGAATAGAGTAGGTAGTCATTGCAATGTTATATTCTAATGATAGTGATGATGATGCAATATCATATTTTTATTGAAAATAAATAGGTAGGTAGTGCTATGAATGGATGGAATTGTGATGTAACACAAATAATTTTAAATTACGCAAGGTAATAAATAATATCATAATAAAAGATTTACAACAAATAACTCCGTATCCAGTGCCTTGTCAGTAAAGCATCCTTTATTTAGCCTCAAACAAATGCATTGATAAGGATTTTAATTAGATAACCTTGTTTCCAGTTGCTTTCTCCATGTATGATCTTGACAATGACGGCAAGATCTCCAGAGACGAGCTCCTTGCTATCCTGCACATGATGGTTGGAGTGAACATCAGGTACTTATGTTTTTAATACTTAGTTCAACAGTATCATTTATCATAAGATTCTCTAACTAAACAATGTATGGGATATTCAACTTGTACCCCTCATGTATGACCCCCCGGGAACATGTGGCGAAGGATGTTACTTTTTAATTTCAACTTCTTCATCATCTTCCTATTTGTCATGTAGGACGGTTGTTTTAGTAATTTCTGATCATAGTCATAGCATAATTTAATTTGGACTTGCAAGAAAGAATAAACAAGTAGGTAGGTAAACAAGTAGGTACAAGTAGGTTAATAGGCTGATAAGATTAAGGTAATGCTTTAATTAAATTTTGATAAGATTTTACCATATTCAAAAGTTTGTAATTCTTATTGTTATGAAGTTACCTATAATGCAGAAACATGATTAAAGTTTCAAGAAACTTCACACAGTGTAAGCAACTCAACGCGATTCCTGCGCGTTTCGACCCTAACTACACGAGGCATAACTAGGACCAGCATTTTATTATCTACTTCTTAATTATTGTTCCAGTGAAGAGCAGCTGACGAGTATCGCGGAGCGAACGATCCTGGAAGCGGACACCAACAACGACCAGATGATCTCTTTCGAGGAGTTCTGTCACGCGCTGGACAGGACTGACGTCGAACAGAAGATGTCCATTCGTTTCCTCAACTGAACATCCCGACACTGAAGCATCACAAATTGTCTTATTGTTAGGTATTCAAAAGAAGGTACACCAAATAGCAGGTCACAGAAATTGGGCTGGCCTGGCGTTGCGTGGCACGCGCAAGCAACGTGTTAAAGTGTTTAGTACCTGAGCCACAACAGACTCTAATAATGGTTAACTTTGTATACCTTTTTTGAATAGCTAAATGAATGGACGCATGGAATGGTCGCTGATCTGTCTTACTTGCGGTGATCAAAATTAGACCACGGTCAGAAGGAGGACAATATACAGGACAAACATACCATTTAAAGTAAATTCCATAGATGTTAGTGGGCCGTAAATAGGCTGGTGATGAAGGGTCATCACCAGCCTATTTACGGCCCACTGCTGGGCACAGGGTTCCTCTCAGTATGAGACCATAGTTCCCACGCCTCCTACAATAAGTGAGTTTCACAATATGAAGGCCTCTCAATATTAGATTTTAAACACAACAGCAAGTTAATATAGGACGCTTTTTTAACTTTTCAAAAGAGCATACAAAACGATTGATCTACTAATAGTCTAGCTTTTTTTATGTATACGAAGGTGATATTATATTTTAGTAGCGAGCGATTAAGTTTGATGAATTTAAACAGCTTGATATGTGTGACCATGTTTTAGATGTATCTGTTGTATTTAATGTTATTGTGTTGCATTATTTAGTATGCATTTAATTCGTAGATTCCTAGATATGAAGAGTTAGCATAATTTATAAAGGGAAATCGTATAGAGCAATGCTCTGTTTTAACTAGAAGGGGAATAATACCAAATAATTAACAATGTTTTAGGCATTTGGATTTAGCTAAGTATATATAGGGTTGTTGAAGTGTAAATGCTACAAATACTTAATATATTTCTGTTTTAGTGTAGCTGTTGTATAGCATAATTATCACAGGTCTCATTAACACTACTTTTGTTATTGTCATAGCTTTTTGTTTCAGAATGTATTTTGATATGACAGGGATTGTAATATAAACTGTACAGAGAAATGAGAGGGAGTAGTGGGAGATGTAGGTATGTATAAACTGATATTTTTCTTAAAATAAATCATTTAATCATTTCATAAAAATTTTTTTTTATTAATATTGTAGAATACAAAATTTAACTTAAATAGCGGACACAGAAAACCTGCAAGACAGTAATAAGAAATAAGATTCGATTTTTCAAATGGAAAGTTGTTTATGCTAGCTGATAGATAATATATGAATGATAAAGTCTATGGTTTCGGGTATTACATAACATAATTTAAAACCCACAACAAATCTATTGCTTACAGCGTGCGATTTGTAATTTTTAAAAGAAGATAAGAAGATAACAATTGAATAGCAGTAAGTAACTAATTAATACACAGATAATTATTGGAAACACCTGCGATAAGGCGGTTGCAGCAGGACATGCACAAGTAAAAATATTTACAAGACTTATAAGAATTACTTATATATTTTGTATACATTTGAACTTGCACATAAACTTCTGCATACGCTTTGTTACCACGGACGATCCTGGCATACAGGCTACACACCACAACTATTCATAGAATATCTGAACGATTTAGCGTCCAAAGGAACTTAGAACATTGGAAAAACGTTGCGGTGTCTAATAAACTTTAATGCCGCGCGTAAATTATCCCCTTTGAACTTTATTGCGATAAAAAATAGTGATGTCACCACTGACCATAATACTTAGACAAAATAACTAATTGCTTTATCAATGATCAATAATTCACAAAAAAAATCGACTCCTAGTACTACGATGGAGAGCTAACATCTGTCACTTTCTTTACAACATTATCCTGGGTATTGCACGGTGATCGTTCGACGAACATCAAGTTAATGAAATCTACATCCACTGAATTGCTGGGTTAGCCCCCTGGTCCTACGCGTCCTAGGCGGTGGACGACACCGCCAGCTTCTTGAGGTGCTCCATGAACACTTGCAGCGACACGTCGTCCGTCAGCACAGGAGCGCCACCGTCCTGCTAGGGGAATAGATACTTCAATTAAATTAATGTATACATACGAAGTGTAAGGAGTTTTTCCCACTTAGACCTACCCCGGGGCAGACAGCCACAATAACCGCACTAGAACGGCATTTTTATGTCCCAGCCCCTCCCTAGCACTCTAAAATGTAACAAATATATGTCTATTGATAAAATATTTGATCATCACATATTTTATCGCGAGCTGAACATGCTAATGACGAAACATAAAATTAACGCTAGGTTTAAATATGTTTCCCAAGGATCCGTCATTATCTACATGTGCATTATACCGTGCTAGAGCAGTAGATGAATTATCTACTCAATCGTCACGTGTGGATAAAATACCGCGACATAATTTAGCGTGCTAGCCACCGCTACACAAAATCGTTTATCACTCATCAGTAGATAAAATGGGTGGATAAACCTTACCTTAGCGCTAGAGAGGCTGAGGCCTTATTGCCTAACGCGCGCACGCTAACAATCGCGTTCACCATAATTATCTTTCTGCCATCTATAAGAAATGGAGATAGAAATACGTGATTGGGATCGGTCACGCGTTAGACAATATGCCTACATGTCGATACCTATTGTAAGTTCTCCCCTGCCGAGAAAATGGATGAAGTAGTGCATCCTCCTTTGCATACTAAGCCAAATGAGTGACACTGGTAATTTCTTGTTTTCTCGGCCAGGTGTAAACTTGACTTAGCAACCGTGCAACGTACTAACCACGGATCAACCACCCTCTGGACACCAAATGTCAGGGCGAACGTTTCCGAAACGCATATGCTCATTTGCACCTATAAATCTCTCTAGCCTCCAATCGCGGCTCACTTTCGACCAGATGACAAGCTATGAATCAATCACGACGCATTCCCAAGGCCCGCTCACCGCGGCTTTTTTCGTAATGACTTTCTAAGTAAATTATAGAAGATGCGGTGTCCATAGGGTGGTTGGTCCGTGGTAAAAACGGTGTTAGGAAAGATTTTTGCGGATAGGTATATAAAAATAACTTAGGTATCTGCAGACTGAAATCTCAGAAATAAGTTGAAGAGTTAAGAACATTGTAAAGAAAAAGATATCTTTAGGTACGGGGAAGGTTATTTTAGATGTTAGAGAAAACTCACTCATTTAGTTACTTACATTTTTAAATTAATAATATTCTATCATTCTTAAGATTGCTATTAGAATGCTAGATATCATATCACCGAAAAAAACACTGGATGTTCAAGCACTTTCCGAAAACACATATTTTGTGTCTCAAGTGCAGGAAAAACATTTTCGTTATTCATAATACTATAACAAAACAAACAATTTCACAAGACAGTCCCCCATGCTTGGTGAATCAAAATCGTTACAACGAGCAAGCAGTCAAAATTTAGAATGTTATTATATAGTTATATATATTAAATATGTCTTTAATTCTTTACCTCGAAATGTACCTCGGGCTACAGTTAATAAAAAGCATGTAAGTCTTGAGTTGAGAAACATGCAAAATTATCTAAGCATAATTTCTATGGATTAATTTAGTTGCAGCACATTGGATTAGAAACATTGGTTGCTGACATACACAAACAGACCAATAGTATTTTAAATTAAACACGTGTAAAAATAAAAAAGCGTTACAAAAATTATAGATTTTGAATGATTTGAAAGCCGACACCAAGTAGGTTAGTTAAAAAAGAAAGAATAAAAAAAATACTACCGCTGATGGCATCGGCATCGCCTGGTTTTCGCCAAAACAATGATGAAACAAAAAAAAAACGTCAAACCATGCTGTGATGGCAGATCGTCCCTATACGGGAATCACACCATGCGAATTATGAAAAACAAAAAAGTTTTTAATTTCAAAATAATTTCATGTCATGCAGGACATCGAAATTAGATCTTTTGGAATGACAACAAGTGTTATTATTGATTGGGTTGGGTTTGGCACTTACCCCTCCGTACGCGTACATATTGTTATGGGTCTGCGATGGGTTGACCTTCGACAGAAGGAATCGGGCCTGTAAAAGAAAAAAAAAACATTTTTATGTATGCTTTGTACAATTTAAGATGCAACAAAGTAATGTTCATTCGCTTTTTGATAAGTCTCAAATCAACAAATTTAAATTAAATTTCATCAATAAAACAAAAATTACAAAGTGAATAATTTTGTTCTTATCATCAAAACATAATCTAAACATAAACTTTCGGACATCTGCCCAAGTTTTCAATTCACACCTAAGCATCAAAGAACCATAAAGTCAATAATCACTACCTAAATCAATTTCAACGTACGTGCATCGCCTCGAACCAATGAAATCAGTCGAGTTGCACAAAACAAGCACAAACGCAGCGGAAAACAACAGAAGGTGGCTATCGTGAAAATGTTGTGCCGAGTTCTGTTCGTCGCCGCCGTCGTCTCATGTACGTTCTCTAGCGAAAACGAACGCGCACCACGTTTAGTCCGCATAAAAGGTCTTAGTAATAAAATATGTTGTACGCCATACTTGGCGAGAAAACCTTAACACTACCTAAACTCGTACGATAACATTCGATGGACATGACAAGTGTAATGTGCTAATGTGATAACAGATTTACGTGTCTTACACAGATTTCGGAACTCGATCTCGTAAATAAAATTTGTTCCACATTACTTCGACGTCTAGGCGGTCTGGGTAATTTAAAACAAAAGTTTATTCACGTGACCGAGTCGCGAAGTCTTAGTAGAACAAGTGAAAATCGCGAAAGTTTAAAACATGAAAAGATTGGACATTGACCTCGATTACTTTACTAGGTTTAATCATACTTCGTTTATTTTAGCATTTCAAAGAGGGTATCTTTTTAAATATAATTAACAGCGAGTAACAATTAAATAACGATGAGATTTAATGATCCATATTGTTATGGTTATATACGTAATGGTTACTTATTTTTAAAAAGCGTTTCCAATAAAAAGACATGTCAAGATTGCTACCTTCTTTTCAATGCTAAATAAACGAAGCATAGATGAGTCTAACCGTGATCAATGCATGTAACTGCGTCGAAATATCGGGAGCTCAGCTAAACCTGGCAAGGTAAAACCGGTCAACATCCTGCAGTTAATATATCTAATGTAATTTAACCGCGAACCATTTAAAACTGTTGTGAAAAGATTGTGTCCGAAGCGGCTGGTGATGGCGGTGTAAGTTGAGATGCCGGTGTTTGCAGATGTGCTGTGCGTGCTGCTGCTGAGCGGCGTGCAAAAGGAGGAGCTGGACGCGGGCACGCTGCGGAAGCTGCAGCGGCACAACGTAAACATCGACGCTATCGGCGACCGGTTAGTGCCGCGTTATTTGCTTTGCTTTGTTTGATTTATCGACCATTTACTCCGCTAAACTTAGAGCAGAAAGGAAGGAATGGATGGAAGGCTTTGTTATAAAAGGCAGATAAGGTCTTTTAAACAAACCTTTAACTGCGCCAAAGTTGAGAAACTTAACAATAAAACAAAAGCTCTTGAAGTATTGAGTTTGGTATTGAGTATAGTTTTAGTTTATTGACGACCGAATAGCCTAGTGGTTAGAGACCCTGACTATGAAGCTTGAGGTCCTGGGTTCAAATCCCGGTCGGGGCAGATGTTTGTATGATGAATATGAATGTTTGTTCTCGGGTCTTGGATGTTTAATATGTATATAAGTATGTTTATCCGTTGTCTAGTACCCATAGTACAGGCTTTGCCTAGTTTGGGACTAGGTCAATTGGTGTCATTTTATTATTTTGTTATTTATTTATATGTTTCTTAATGCACTGCATTGTTTGATTCCAAAATGTTTATTTTCATTCAGAAAACTAAAATCGCAATGTCTGACGGAAAAGAATTCAGCTACGCGACGAGTTAACACACATGACGAGGCGAAGACTTCTACTACGCAGCCAAACACCTTTGAGTTAAGCAGTAAGTAAACTGCATTTTTGTGGATATTTCCTTTTAAATTTATTAATAGCTCGGGTGTTTTTTTATTTTAATTTGCAGGCAGTCCATCACAGTGGAACAAGTTATTTGCATATTTCAAACAGAAAGAGCAAAATTCATCAAATTTAAAGGAAACCACAATGCAGTCAATTGTTATACCAAGTGATAGTAACACAGACACGTTGCCGTCTCCAATGCGAAATCGATTTATAGAAGACATCATTCGTAAAGTAACTAGAACCCCAGATAATGTAGTTGAGAACAATGAAAAAGAAAAGGCTCAGTATACTTTGCACAATGCTGATAAAAGTCAGCCGGAAAGCAATACTGCAAAAGATAACACTATAGTCGAGCGATCAAAAGATGTTGAATACATAAGTAAAATAGTTGCAGAAATTCTATCTCAGAGACAACCACAACCAGTCGAAGCCACTACTGTGCCTTATGTGCAAACTTTCAACGCCAATAAACTCGTTAAACACATAGATAAAGTATTAGGAGAGAATAAGAGAAACGAAGCATCTTTTCGTTCAAACTACAGTTTATATAATTTAAGCGTAACTGAAAAACAAGAGACTTCTCAAGAGGAACCTAGAGGTAATAAAGAAGCCATAGAAGTTATTGAGGAACTTTTAAACCAGTTGCAGAAGGGCGCTAACGAACCAATTAATAATTTAAGAAAAAGTTTTTTAAACAATATTCAAACGGAGTTGGGAAAAGGAAAAATTACAATATACAATGCCCGCGATAAGTTATCTGATATGAAAAGTATTATCAAAAACGAACCTAACAATTGGCTATATGTTGTAGACAGTCACGGCATCAAACCGATCACTAGTGAAACTTTAACTGATCAAAAAAACGAGGTCTTTGATCAGCTAAGTGAGCGTGACAAAACAATTTTATGCAAATCAAATAATAAAATGCATCTTATTCAGAAAGAAATATACAGGTACATTTGTCCAGATAGCGATAGTTTTAAACTAAGAGCATCAACACCAGAAGAACAAAATAATTCACATTTTGATAGCTTAAATGTGCGCGACAAAATTAGTTATAGTAAGCCTGTTACTGAAAATCATAAGTACCTTAATGATAACAAAAGTATTTGGCCATATTTCTTTGAGAACCAGAATAATGCGAAAGATCCAAAATGTGAAATGGAACATAACAATTTAGATATTAAACTACCAAGTGATCATTACGAGCCAATGAAAACGCCGGACCTAAGAGTAGACGATGAATACAAAAATAAATGGCCATACTATATTAAGCGACAAAGAAATACAGAACAACAAGACTTGAATCGTGAAAATACCAATTTATTATTAAATCAGCTAAACAACCGAGAACAGATAACTTACGGCGTAGATGAAGGTAACAGAGATATGATAAGAACTTCCGAAAAGCCACTTTATCCCTTAGGGTTTGAAAATCAGCCGAACAGCGATAACCATCATAACACCGAATGGGCTTTTAACATACAGAGTGCTAAAGAATTTGAACATAAATTAGAAAACGTACAAGAAAATCCAAAATTTATTCGACAAAAGGCAGATGAAAAAATAATGAATCCTAGTTACCCCAGGTTCAATGGGGAATTTAAAAATACTTGGCCGTATTACGTTGAAGAAAACAGAATTACTCAGAATCCTAATTTGGTAGATAAAAATGCGTTACATCAAACACCTGACGATCGAGAAAAACTTTTAAATAATCATGAACGGATGTTATCAGATAAAGAAAGTTCAATAAATAGTCTACTAGATAAAAGAGGAAAAATGTCAAACAGCAGAGATATAAATGATGCCAAATCGTTTAATTGGTACGAAATGAAAGATAACAGGAGTACTGGAACGTTAAGCTATAATGTAATAGATGAACACAAAAGTTCAATTCGTGACGAAACATCAAATTCAAAAAACAGTATCAGTCCTAACAACTACGAAACTATTAACTGGCCGTACTTCATCGAAAGGCAAAAAACACAGCATGACCTTATTGCGACAGAAGAAATGAAAAAAGAACCACCACATATTACCAGAAGCAAAATTACTGAACATAACGAACATGACTTAGCACAGAAAGATGAAGCCTACAACAAACTCTTGATGAATGCTGAAGCGAGAAGCAACCTATATCAAAATTCGAAAAATGAATTATTAGAAAAACAAGGTATTGAAAAAGTGAAATCGTTACCGCTAGATGTATTAAAAGAAATAGCAGACACCGTTAAACAAATTGTACTAAAGGATTTAAAAATCGAAACACCTGCTACATCGACTACGGAAACAACCATAACTACAGCAACACCGATCACGACAACAACATCAGCAATAACAACTACTACTATTACTTCATCTACTACTACAGTACCAATAACAGTCATAACATCAGCAGAGCCCAAAACTACCACTGGTAAGTCATCAATTATCCCGGATACATTAAATTTGATATTTCAGTGATAAAAACATGTAATAATCCTTTTTTTCACATTACAGATACACCATCAACAACAGAAAAAGAAGACAATACGAAAATTCAAGAGGCGTCTCAAGCCCTAAAGAATTTCATGGAACTATTCGAAAAATTTAATCACTTGAAGAATGGTAACCTAAATCTTAATATTACAAAAACAGGAGATAATATTACACAAACTCAGAGAGCTGCCGTTATTGCCACTGTACCGACGGTGGAACGAAATTCATACGCTTCATTTAAGATCGCGACGGTTCCCACGTTAGTACGCAATCCTTATGCTTCATACAAGTTTTACGCACCGCTGCTTCCACCAATGAGCCCCTACGGTATAAGAAGTCCATATTTACAAACAAACGCTGTTGTACTGGATCCGTATCTAGAAAAAATAATACAGATTCCTGCCACAATTCATAACAACGCAGTCGATAACGCACGCTCCGTGGGGCGATCAGTACACGCGTTGACGTTTCAAACTAATTCTAACGAAATCAAGCCTTTGAAGGTACCAGTCTCAAAACCGATGATAGTTGACAACATAGTAGTCTCACCTAAACCACCGCGCGATAGAGGACGCCACTTGCGGGAGTACAGTGACGAAACTTACAGATACAGGAAGCCGTATCGATACGCACAGAGAAACGATAACTTGCGTTCTAACCGATCAAGAGATTACTTCAAATTCGAGGACAGACCGAGACCCAGAAGCATGAAACAGGAGTACCACGACCAGTTTTATAAGTCCCGACCGAGCTATGAAGGTGTAAGGTTCCATGAAAGATTGGAGAAAGAAGATAGCTGGCCAAGAAGTTCTGTGGAAGTGAAATGTGGGAGCAAAGAGATTTGCAACGAGAGGGTAGTGCCGAGGCAGCAGCGGCCGCTGATCAATATAGCCTCAACCTATGACGACACGCATTTCCGGAATTTCCTGAAGACTCAGCAGAAGGTGAACGACATGCTCGAGAGGATTTTGGCCACCAAAACCAAGCATAACCGTCGAAGTAGTGAAGTGATTTGAAATAAACTCTTTTATTCACCTCCCCATTTTTTTACCATCTTGACCTTGTTCAGTCAAGGGCACCAATATGTATACACCATAAAATCCCAAAAATATGTATACAGACCTTATTACTGCGACGGTAAGGTTGATGTATACATATTTTTGCAACTTTGCGCGGATCTTTGACTTCGACTGTTCCATGTTCATCATTATTTCCTATGATTCGAAACAACAACTATCATCGTCTTCATCATCAGTCTATTTTTACGTCCCACTGCTGGGCACAGGCCACCTCTCAGCATGGAGCTTGGGCTATAGTTCTCACGCGGGTCCAGTGCTGATTGGGAACTTCACACACACCATTGAATTGTTTTCCAGGGGTGTACAGGTTTCCTCACGATTTTTTCCTTCACCGAAAAGCTCGTGAAAAATTACAAACTTCATTTCGCACATAAATACCGAAAGACTCAAGAGGTGTGAGTCGGGGTGCGAACCCACGGCCCTGTGGTTGAGAGGCCACAGGTCAAACCACTACGATATCACGGTTGTTCTACACCACAAAACAATAATGTTGTGTTAGCTGTAGGATATACACATTGGGTGTCTAAATTCCATTCCGCCATGTTAACTTGTATCCAGTCTATCCTGTATTGATTTAAACTGTCTCGATTTTACACAAATTATCATGACACTCGCGACTTAATCACGTAAAAAGAATTATGTATTATTTAAATACCTCGACGTTTCGGACGCGACGTTGCGTCCATGGTCCCTCCCTTCCCTTCGAGACCAACGTCGCGTCCGAAACGTCGAGCCATTTAAATAATACATATTTTTACTCGATTAAGTTCCGAATGTCATGACAATGTGTTATATCGTGTCGTGTCGTGTCGTGTCGTTACCTGCGAGCCGCCGTGCTCGGTGTCGATGTATCTCGGCACAGGGAAGCGGCTCTGCAGGATCTCCTGAGCGTCGTCTACCGGCGCGCGCAGCAGCTGAGCGAAACTCTCGTACTCCGTCATGTCTTGGTAGCGAAGGGCGCGCCATTGTGCTATCGTCTGCACAGATAACATCAGCAGTCAGCAGCAGAAGTAGCTGAGCAACCGAAGAGTCTCAATGATCTAAGCACGGCTCTATTGTTATGGGACATAAGAGCTTGTGTAGATCGCTGTGACCGCTTCGGTTGCTTAATTACTTCTACTGCTGACTGTATGCAGAAATAGCCTGCCAGTAAGAACAGTAGGCGGGACTCCGAAATTCTTAGAAAACTCATTTGTTATCATACATCTGAAAAGCGTTTTTGTCGAATAAGTGTACATTTTTTAAATTATTTCTTATCTACCTAAGATATGTACCCCGAGCACGAATATTCGAATCCTATGTAACGTAATCGAGAAGTTACGATATCGTATCGACATTGAAAATTTTCATATAAAATGTTAGTACCAAATATGCTCACGGGGGGCGCTGTTCCAAACGTTATACAAATTTTCTTGATAGTGTTACTACTCGATTACGTTATGTAGGGTTCGTATATTCGTGCTCGGGGCACTGAGTGTAGTCTACATTTGCTTTGGTATTTTTTTTTCTTATAATGAAGGATTTCAACAGAAACGTGTTCCAGCAGAATGATGCTTTCAGATGACTTTTCTAGCAAGCATTGTGGACCCCAGATTTCTAAGTCGTGAATACGCCTTAACATTACGCGACTTGGCAAACCCGTTCACAGTAGTGTGGCTGCATTTTAAGGCACCGCTACCACTGGATTTGCTGAGTTGGCTGTAGAGTTCCCGTAACGTTAAAAATACCGCTGGCGATATATGAACCTGTGCAATGAGCGAATTTATGGACGAAATTGAAGGCATGAAGGTAAAATTTCGGCGCGCGCACGCTATTGGTTGATGCGCTGTTGGTTGGTTGATCGGGACTATACCCACACATCCTTGAAGCTCAGCGTTCTTTTGACTCGACAGGAACTGTAGCTCAGTTCACAGTTTTAACGACCGGATAGCCTAGTGGTTAGACACCCTGACTGTGAAGCTTAAAGTCCCGGGTTCGATCCCCGGTCGAGGCAGATGTTTGTATGATGAATACGAATGTTTGTTCTCTCACACTGAAGATTTCGGTTATCGCTATCCCGCGGGAACTATAAAATTTTCCCGATTAAAAAGTAGCCTATGTTATTCCTCAATATTCAAACTATCTTCTTATCAAATTTCATCTAGATTGGTGCACCGGTTTTTCCGTGAAGAGGTAACAAACAGAGAGACAGAGTTACTTTCGCATTTATAATATTAGTTGGGATGGTGTGGTACAGTACCTCTCCGTGGTAGATGAGGATCTGGAAGAAGGTGTCCATGAGCAGGATGCGGTCGGGCTGGATGGACGAGGTGTCCAGCAGCACCGGCTCGGGCGGCCCGCCGAAGCTGTACGAGTACAGGATCGGCTGGATCATGATGAGCGACTGCGTCAGGTCCTCGCGCATCAGCATGTGTCTGAAAAGTTAGTCATTTATTCATTGCTTTCATGGGTACATTGGATCTTACAAAGTAATACATTAATTTACCAAACATGATACCCTGTAGTAGGGCACTGCAATATAACTTATATACCTATTAAATATTTTGGCTGAACAACTGTTTTGAAAGTATAAATAATGCATCTTATTTATGTTATATTTATTTATGAGGTCACTTTAGTTATTCATCATCATTTCAGCCTGAGGACGTTCTCGGCATAGGCCTCCCTCATCGATCTAAAATAAGGGCGTCAGATGCCGCTTGCATCCATCGGCTCCCTGAGACTTCGGTCGAGTCGCCTGTCGACCATGTAACACCATGTACCAATTTTAAGTTCGAATATCAGCAAAACTCTGCCAGCAGATAGGCATAATTGCATGGTCTAAATGCGACAGTTAAAAAAAGCCGTGATAGCCCAGTGGTTTGACCTATGGCCTCGCACACAGAGGGCCGTGGTTTCAAATCCCGGCTTGCGTCACTGAGTTTTCTCGGAATTTATGTGCGGAATTACATTTATAATTTATCACGAGCTTTCGGTGAAGGAAAACGTCGTGAGGAAACCTGCACACTCCTTCGAAGCAATTCAATGATGTGTGTGAAGTTCTCAACCCGCACTGGGCCCGCGTGGGAACTAGCCCAAGCCCACATTCTGGGAAGAGGAATGTGCCCAGCAGTGGGACGTAAAAAAGGCTAGTAACGATGGTGATGAAATACGACTGTTTCAACCAAGTTCGCGTGACAGCTTTCTAATGGGACGGGAGGCGTTTTATTCCGCATTTTTAGGGCCTGTAACCTAAGGTTTGAGGTTATTCTCAAGTTAATTTATTAAACCAGGGGTTACTTTGCGGAGGTCCATATTTATGAACTAAAAACAACTAATTCACTCAATTATTTTGCTTTGCTTTTGCTTTGTGTGGTCGCGGGTGAGTAAAGTAATTGTTTTTAGTTCATACCAGCTGTTGCCCGCGCCTTCGTCCGCGTAGATTTCGGTTATCGCTATCCCGCGGGAACTATATAATTTTCCCGAATAAAAAGTAGTCTATGTTATTCCTCAATATTCAAACTATCTTCTTACGAAATTTCATCTATATTGGTGCAGCGGTTTTTCCGTGAAGAGGTAACAAACAGACAGGCAGAGAGTAAGAGATATTATAGTTCAATAGTTCATAAGTTCATAGTTCATATTCTCAAGTGTGGTGACCTGTAGAAGGTGGTCTCGTCGGGCGAGTTGTTGAACACCTGCAGGAACTGCGAGCGCCGCAGGTGGTACATGAACTGCGGGTACAGGCTGAAGTTCTCCGACAGCCGGAAGCTGTTCGGGTCGTCTTTCGCGTACTCGCCGAACTTCTGACACTGTAACACCAGGTTTTTTGTAAAAAAAAGTAGTAGTAAGTGTGCGTCTCGCCGCCGCTGGGTCGTGCGCTCCCAGAGGAAGGACTACGAATTAGTCCGAAACATGTCGGGCTAAACTCGACTTATATACGTGAGTGATCCGTTTTTATTTCACTATAAAAAAACAATATTTTTAACACAAACTTTTTCTGATGACTGTACTTGCAATGTCATAAAATCCACGTATCCATTTCAAATTAATTTGATCTCTGGAAGTGATACAGACAGACATAATGACAACATAGAAAAGTTGAAAAATCCCCGACATTGTCATTTCAAAGTTCAATATTTCAAAACCGGGTGAACCGATTTTAATGAAACTTAGCTAAGAACCATCTCGATTAAACTAGCTTTCGATTGAAAAAAACCGCATTGAAATCGGTCCACCCGTTTGGGGGCTATGATGCCACAGACAGATACACAGACACACAGATATATAGATACACAGACACACAGATACAAATTTCAAACTTATAACACCCCTCTTTTTTGTCGGAGGTTAAAAACGAGGAGGTTCTCAATTTGACACAATATCCCGTATTTAAATATTGACTGCGATTACCTTATAGGTTTGATGAGCTCATTCAACAAACCTATAAGTTCGTTTTCATTATGTCTAATGCAATTAACCGCGAATCATTTGAAACTGTTGATACAGACAGGCAGACAGCAGACACAGTTTTTTCATGGTTTGATATAGAGGTAGAAGTGGGAATACAAAACATGTTTGCCTATATGGCCGGGACATTGCTGCAACATTGTATAGTCTGACTGGTATTGCTTGCAATGTTGCCGAGCCACTGTGTTGTAGCCACAAATTGCAGCAAAACATAGCCCGTTTAGACAGCCGGTGTAATTACGGGCACAAGAGGCATTTCATCTTAGCTCTCTAGGTTGGCGACGCATCTGCGAACCCATCGGGGTTGCGGGTGTCCATGGGCAGCGGTGATCACTTACCAATCAGGTGACCCATTTGCTCGTTTGCCTTCCCAGTCGTAGTCGGCAGTGGCGTACATAGTTTTTAGCCAGGGTAGGCAGATAATTTCGAGTAGATCTATGTATGATACTCAGTAGTGAATACCCATTGGATGCTCAAAGTTAAAAAAAAAGAAAAAAAAAACAGGAAAAAAAAGGAAAAAGTTTCACATTCTTGCCCGGATTCGATCCCGGGTACCCGTGCGTCATAGACCTACTAAGTCTAGTTAGACCAAACGCTATTGGATTTTTGGGTCGAAATTAGTGAACGCTTTTCAAGTAATCAACAGCAGTATAGTGCTTTCTTGTCGCGACCGTAAGATTTGATTTGATTGGTTGATTTTCATTACATGTGTGAGTGAGGTGCGGTGGGCTTATTCGTACATAGCTTACGGTGGAGCGCGATGTCATAAGAGTGTGCGTGTCGGGCAAGCACTCGGCGTGCTGCTTTTTCGTAGAAAGAAACACGTCGCGTTCGCGCGGATTGAAACGGATTTAAGTGCGGATTTGTAATATTTTGTTT
This sequence comes from Clepsis dumicolana, assembly GCA_963691665.1. Lineage (NCBI taxonomy): Eukaryota > Metazoa > Arthropoda > Insecta > Lepidoptera > Tortricidae > Clepsis > Clepsis dumicolana. Next base: position 3,697,644 of record OY829514.1, read on the forward strand.
TTATGAAAATATAAATGAACGAATAATGATATTTAAGTGAAGTATGTAAGTATATGTATTTACAATGTTAATTATATTGATTTAGAAGGCAAGCAGTGCTTTTTTGCTTCATAGGGATGCACGCCACTGGTAGTCGGGTACTCACGAGCCGGATGAGCATGCGGTCGAGCCAGCGCAGCACGTCAGGCCCGTCCTCCTGCTCGGCGCGGTACACCACGAGCCGCGCCATCACCACCGCCGCCGCCTCCTGGTCGAAGCCCGCCGCGATGTGCGGCAGGTTCACCGCCGCGTCGCCCCAGCTGCCACACACGGCTCATGTTAGGTGGGGACTAGAGGACTGTTGCTGAGAAATAATGGACTGCCAATGGCTATACAATGTCGCATTCCTGTACAATAATGAGCCTGCTGTAGCTAGTTTCACTATAGAGAGGTCTCTGTACCATTAATTTTGTATGACACTTAGACCTCTGGCTAACACAATAGCGCCATCTATGAACTGAAAGAAAAAAACGAATTTAGATGGCGCTTAGCCAGAGGTCTAAATGTCATACCAAATGAATGGTACAGAGACCCCTCCGTAGTAAAATAAAACTAGCTACTAAAAGGCTTATTATTTCAAAGGAACGCGACATCTTATAGACACTGGCAGTCCTCTTGGTTTTATGCTCCTTGGCTGAATCCACACTGAAAGTACTTGAAACTGACACCAGCTTGAGATCGCTGTAAAGCAAGGTTTAGACGAAGACAGTAACGCTGGCGCCAGTCCCCAGAAAAGCCAGCGCTGGCCTGGCCCGTGTTGTTTAGATGAGGCCAACTAGATTAATTTCATTCTTGGTTTAATAAGGCGCGGGTTGCGGGCACGCGGGCGGAGGTACTGGCTTGAAAAATAACCAGCGCTGGTTTGTCTTGAAAAGCTGTTTATACGAGCCCAATAAAAGCCAGTGCTGGCTTCGTCGAAGTAAACCTTGCTAAAAAAAATCATAGATGGAATCAGGATCACAACCTCTGAAAACCAAGAAAGTAATTACTCAAATTGGAGATGATGACTGTCCTAGTTAGTTGGTCAAACTAGAGCCTTTTTTTAAAATGTCAAAACAGTTGCTTAGTATGAACTTTGTACTGAATTCATCATCTATGACGTCATAATTTTCAGTGATCAAATTGTGTTCTTTAAATAGTATTTGTTAAATTGTAGTAATAAATAATATTTTCGAAAGCTATATAACCGTATATAAGCCATCAACCCAATTGATGTCTTTAAAAATATAAGCACATCGTAGGTTTCGCAGCGTCAGGCTGCCTTGTCTGTGACTCAATAGGCAACATCGCCTCTTGGTCAAATCAGCAACTTTTTTGAAACGTCAAAACGATAAGATCGGATCCGTTAGTATGAAGTTTGTATTGAATTACAGAAATATGACGTCATCATTTTCAGTGATCAAACTGCCTCCTATTATTAGTTTTTGTTAAATTAAAAATCGTTTTAATTGCAGTAATAAGTGCAATGAAGCATCGATTCTTAATAAGTATTTTCGGAAGCTTGACAAGTGAAAATGTAAAATGATTTTACTTTGACATCAGTCAACTACCTTATTGGTTAAAGCATGGCACAGATGCCGGGATAAGTAAGTGGGCCAAAGGCCAAGTAGATGACAGTCTTGTAAACGTCATGAGACAGTTAGGTACTTACTTGCGGGCGACCGTGGTGACGCGCACGCGCCGCTGCCCGCTGGAGTGCTGGTACTGCGTGATGAACTGCACGCACCCGCGCCCGCCCTGCGGCACCGGCGCCGCGTGCTGGTTCACCACCTAACAGGGGGATAAGTCAACAATAACCTAACCATAAAAAAAAAACCGGCCAAGTGCGAGTCGGACTCGCGCACGAGGGTTCCGTAGAAAGATTTTAACGCTTTTCCCCAGTGTTTTAAGAAGTCCAGTGTTAGCAGAGCCCTGCTCCTAAGCAAAACGTACGCAGTGTGGGGTCAACTTATATTGGTCTTCGAAATCTACAGACAGACATAAAAAATTAAGATTTTGAGACTATCCGGAGTGGTTGTGCTATAAGAGCTACCTTCATCCCAAATTTCAAGTTTCTAGGACATCTGGAAGTACCCTTTAGGTTTTTGGAAATCGGCAATTTGTATGGAAATAGATTTTTTAATGACTGTACCTTTTGATTGCGTTGACTTAGAAGGTTGTTTTTTTCACAGCTTCAAGAGACCGCAGGCTTGAGTATTTGATATTAATTTCAGCATGCTACCTCCACGCGTTCCAGAGAAAAAGGGTCTTGACAGACAGACAGATGGACAACAAGATTTTTTGACGACTGTGCTTTTTGTTGTCTGTATAATACTTGTATTGTCATGAAACTTACACATACATACCAAATTTCAAATCGATGCCATCAACCGTTGAAGAGTACCTACCTGTGGAGACGGTAGTGGGAATTTTGTAACTTGTTCCCATGGGCCATTTAAAATCCGTTCACAGGCCACATCTTGGTCCGCGTGCCCGGGGCAAAGCGGCCTTGTGGCAGCACCTACAGTTCCGTACCTCAAAGAATATCGCCGCGGTGGTGCTGGGCGTGAAGGTGCACATCTTCCACTGGCACGTGTTGCCCATGCCCACCTCCTGATCGGACACGCAGGGCCCCTTCACGTTCAGGGACACGCACGAGCCGATGGCGCCGCTTACTGTTTAGAGTTGCGGAAGTTACAGTTAGAGGAACTGAGTTACATACCAGTAGGTCTAGCACAACTCACAGTGCGACTTCTATCTCGCACGAGAACAACTGCCCATCCTTTCCTTTTCTGTCACTCAGAACGCAATGGGACGGGTAATATAATCTCGCGCGACAAACAAGGTCGCGGCTAGTCGTGCTAGCCAGACTGTATAGCAAACCAGCAGAGAGTTTCTTGATAAAGCCGTTTCACATTTGGCCTGTTAAATACTTGTAGCAATGACTATAAAATCAAGAGGACTGCCAATGTCTTTAGAATGGCATTGCTTTAAATTTAAAATTTAAAATAATATGCCTGCTGTAGCTAGTTTCGCTATAGAGATGTCTCTCTACCATAAATTTCACACGACCCTTAGACCTGTGATTAACATTATAATAATGCGAATATAGATGAATACAGCAGGCTAATTATTTTAAAGGAACACGACATTGTCATTGGCAGTCTTCTTGGTTTTATCAGTCGTCCTTGCTCGTAGGAAGACAATCGAACACTGAGGTGTATGCCTATCTTTCTAGCTCACAAATTAACGCATTCACTGCAGGCAACGCATATATGCGTTTTCCTGACTTTCACCCAGTGCCTCTGTAGCAATTTTACAGGTAATTTGAACGCACATGTGCGTTTGCGGCACCAGGCCAAAGGGGTGGCAGCGAATGCGTTAAAACACTAAAAGTATAAATTTGCTCAGGCAAGACCAGATACAAAACACAAAATTGCGTTGAAAGTTGTTCAAAATACGTATTTGAGATCTAGAAGTAGCATTACCAAATAACAGTACTTACTCTTCAATTCCCGACTGCACTTGACTTCCAAAGTGCCATTGAATGCCATCTTAAAGTCACTCTTCTGGTCCTTTGCAAACACGCGCTGGAATGTCTGCTTGAACAACGACGAGTTGAAAGAGTCACCCATCACCATGTGACCACTGAAACAGATGTCCTCTTCATTGGCCTTATCACAGTAGGTCAAGCACAACTGCCCATCCTTTTCTGTCACTCAGAATGCAAAGGAACGGGTCTTGTAATCTCGCACGACAAATTCCGCGGCCAGCCAGACTAACCGCGATCAAGAGGGAACACACTGTTTGACAAGGCTGTGTATGCCAAAAAGTGAGTTGAGAACTGATTGAACACAAAAGTAAGCTACTGGGAAATACAGTTATTGCATCTCACGGGCGCGCGTGACCTATTTAGATTCTAAACAAACACATTTCATGTCCACATGTGTACGCTTTGTGATACAATACTATGAAACTTTATTATAATTTTATGAATCTTTGTAGACAAGATCAGTCACTAATTCACTAACTCACACACCTTCAAAAATTACGTCTTCAATAAAGGCCTGCGCGTTTTCATAAGTTGCAATAACTATACCAAGCAATGTGGTTGAATTTCCAGATAATTAATTTATAAATATCTTACCCAGTGGAATTAGAACACTGCTTCATTTCCATCAATCCAGTCTGATCAAGAGCACAAGAATAAATATCAATTGAGTGCCCATTGGTTGCAGCCCTGAATGCTAAAGCTTCATAGTGTTTAATCGCTTTCTTCATGTACTTGGCATTATCTTTGTGGATGTCATGATGCGAACGGATAGGCTGCTTCAGCTCATCATTCACCACTTGGCCAGGGCCCTGAGAGCACGGCCCACCAAGGAACATCATAACCCTGGCACCCGTATTTGGGTAAGTCACCTCTAATAGACCTACAGCCAATGAGAGAGCCACTCCGCTGCTCCTTAATGGTCTCTTCCCAACACCAAGAGGCCAAGGATCCCGGCCTAGTTCACCGAGTAAATCAGTCAAAGCCATGTCGCACTGCTTGACTGGCTGCAAGAAGCGGTGGGCGGGTGGTGGCGGTGCAGGGGCTCCAGGACGTTGCTGGGGATTGGGGGCATTCACACGACCAATTGCTAGCTGCTCTTGGATTTGCTTAGCTGTCAAGTCTTTGGTTCCTTTGAAGACATAGCATTTTGATATGCCTTCAGTACCTGGAATAGAAAGGAGATTCATAAATTGAGGACTTTAGTTTTAATATCTTTACAGTTATATTATAACAAGGTGTTATACATTTTTCGTGTGTCTCTTTGTGTCTATCTGTCGCAGTATCCATCCATCCAAAACAGATTCAGAACAAACAAAAGTAAATTTTATTGAAAGCTAGTTTAATTGTGATGTGATGTAAAGCTAGGTTTCATCAGAACCGGTTCAGTTGTTTTTCAGATATTGGACTTTGAAATGAAAATGCTTTTCACCTTTGGTTTGGCCGAATAGTTTATAAATTATATTAAGTACAATATACTTCATAAAGCACGCTTCACACTACTAAACATTCACGACACAATTTTCTGTCCTTTAGTCTATTCCTTTTTTTTCGTACCTGTGACGTTGGCAATACCGTGCCGCGCCCCCCCCCCACCCCTTACTTCGCTGGAAAAACTCGGATCGCGCGCGCGCATGCTCCCGAAGCAAAAATCTTAAAAACTAGAAAGAAACCCGCATAAGAACCATACTTTAGAGATTGTGACTGAAGTGAGTGCAGTGCTGCAAGAAAATCGAACCAGTGACCCGCTACCGTGCCAGTCTCAATAAGGTACCTACTTCCCATCTTTCCTTTAAAAATTCTCCAACCTTTTTCTGAATTGAGTATTGAATAAAAATATATAAATTAGACACCAAAACAAAGAAAGCTGATAAATAAGCTCTGCCTTGATTAATTGTCTCTGGCCCATTGATCGTATTTATAACCACCTCAAAACAACTAATAATATCTTACCCAACTCATGAATCTGTACCATACGGCCAAAAGTAATAAGACCGACTAGTGCATCCTGCGGCATGAGACTGAGAGAAGTCTGGAGAGAATCCTTCAACGCAGACAGTTCTTCCTCGTCCATGCAAGTATCCACCACAAGAAGGTAGATTGGAGGCATGGACTGAGCTCGTGTGATTGTGTACTCTATGGTTGAGAAGTTAGGGATGAGTTCTGCAGGTTGATGCTGCTCAGATATTGCTGCATATTGAGGAGGGAACTGAAAATTAAAAAGTTATTTCATCATTATCAGCCTATTTTATTTACGTCCCACTGCTGGGCACAGACCTCGTCTCACAATGAGAGGGCTTGGGCTACAGTTCCCACGCGAGCCCAGTGAGGATTGGAAACTTCACACACATCATTGAATTGCTTCGCAGGAGTGTGCAGGTTTCCCCACTATGTTTTTCCTTAACCGAAAAGCTCATGATAAATTACAAATTTAATTCCGCACATAAATTCTGAATAACTCAGAAGTGTGAGTCGGGGTTTGAACCCACAACCCTCTGCTTGACAGGCCATAGGTCAAACCACTAGGCTATCACGGCTGAGCAAATAAACATTGCATGCACTGAATTTATTTCATCATTAAATTTACAGGCAATCAACTTTTAATCAGCAGTTACACAACTGGATTTGTTTATATTTAGAAATTTAGATTGGACTTGATGTGATTTTTATTTTATGATTATATACAATTAATTATATACTTGGTGTGTGAAACATATTAAATTTAACAATATGGGTCACATCCTACTCAAAATATAATCTTTCGTAAGAAATAGGGACTGTATGGTCGCACAGAGAACAATACCAAGTACTTACAGGGTTCCTTTGGAAGCAGAAGTTGCAAACCCACAGTTTAGCTCTATAGTCCACTTGACACATGGGGTTCATCACAGCCCGGCAAGTGTTCCGGGTGCAGAGCACAGGCTCATACTGAATCGGGGGCAGATCCGGTCGCTCCTTCAGGGGTTGGTACAGGCAGGCCAGGGGCACCACCAGCCGCGTAGCCTCGATCCGGCTCGACGGCCACACATTCCACGTGAACCGTACGCCGTCCCTATCTTCATTTTGCTGAATAAACTCCTCGTACGTCGCCATCTCACTGATCTGTAAGTAAAATATCGAAAAAACACAATCATAACACGTACCCACTTAGCACACCCTTATTGACCGATATATCTGCTTTTACATACCAGGTGGGCATCCGGTGAACCAAGGCTTTTCACATAAGCAAAACGCTATGAACTAAATAGAGACTCATTCAAAAATTTTGAATTGAATGAGATTTTAATTAGAATTTTAGCAGGCTGACGAGTCTGGCTGATCTGGCAATTGTCAAGACCATAGACAAAACAGCTGTCACTACGGCCACGTCATTTATGAAAACGCGATAGGTCAAATTCACGGTATAATTATATAAATCTTAGTTTTATTTTAATTTATATTAAATCGCATTTTTGCTTTGCTCAAATAAAGAAGAATTAAATGTATTTATTAAACCAGTTATTTCTTTTTTTTCATTCCTTTGCCTTCAAAAACCTATTAAAAACAAAAAATTGCATTATTTGTCTATGATCTCATCATAGACAAGACAGACTATATCCTCCAACCATGGACAAATTGAGCGTGCCTTGTTTTTTTCTATGCATAAAAACGTTCCGTTTACAATAGTTTGGTTGACGGTAATAATATTTTAAAGTATTTTATAATGAAAGGCTAATTATATTCCATTAATATAACTTTTTTTGCTTATATTAATAGATGTCTATATTTTTGTAACTCGAAATGCTTAAAAATAATTTCATTCGTATTTTTTATTTATGAATCATCGTCGACAATCACTTGCAGAAAAGGACGAAACGTTATTGAATGATTTTTTTTTTTTATTTTTAGGCCCATAGTAAATTATATTTCAATTAGGGATATGATTTGTAAAATATTTCGTATTTTAATTTTACAACACCGTCGTTTTCATGTAATTAGTGAATAAAATTTTAGGAACATGTCATTGCTTTGTTTTAAGAGCAGGAAGTTTACGCTAAAAAGTGCGACTGCGCACTAGCCAAATTAGTAGTGTGAAAGAAAATGGCGATCAGCGAAAGGCGTCCGGAGTTAACGTGATGAAAAACATTGTAAAAGCTCAATTATATAGTGTTATAGTTAATAATTGTGTCAGATGTAGATTATTTAAGTGTTAATGAATAGTGATTGTGTATAAAAAATGGCTGCGAATATGTACAGAGTCGGCGGTAAGTAGCAATAATTGGTTATTTTTGTTGTAGCTTCGCCGGTTCACCGCCAGCAGACTAGCGGTGCTTTGCTTTGATTGTCGTACCTTTATTAATCGGCCGCATTAATTAGTTACTGTTACAACTCGTGTCTAAGCTCTTTATAGCAACTAAATAAGAAGTTTACCGCGAATTTGATCATAGTTATACTTTGTTTGCGGAAAAGTTATATTTATACAAAATTTCGTCAAATAGGACATTAGCATTTGCATCTAGGTATCATTGTATCGGCTTGCGTACTGAGTGCGGGTGGTTAGGCATGGAGGAGCATCAATTACCTAATAGTGTATATGGTTTTTCGGGATTATTTATCGCAGTTTGGATAGTTCTGACACAAGATTTTAGGTTATATTGGATGTTGTCAAAACAATTTCATGTGAGTTTGCGGTGTTTGAGCCTCGAGTAGTGACAAATGTGAGGGTCATTCCTGTGGCACCTGGGTGATGTTGATGACGGTAGGTTGGGTTTCGATTTTTTGTAGGGTTGTTGGTTATTGTGTGGTTTACTGATGGCTTGGCTGGCGGCGCGACGTCCGTCTGGGCCTCGTGCCCAGTCGTACCCATGATCGCGCGCCGAATGCTAATCAGTTCTTTCACACTTCCTATCACATCTCATACAGTACCTACATTTTATAATACCTAGTGTGTTATTATGTTACCTATGCCTTTTAACTTAATGAAACTTTAAAATGATCATTTTAATTAGAACAGTAGCTTTTTATTACCGAAAGCATCAGATAACAATTCAGAAATCATCACATTGATTAACTGAAGGCCATATTTTGATTATTTGTTTACTTGTCTATTATAAACAATCACTTTGTTGTATTGAAATTTAATATTTATTGTAATATCATTTACATTTATACATTAAAAAAAGGTTGTTAATTAGTTTTGAGTTTATGGCACTTCAACTAATTCAAATTTATTGAAACTCTACTGATCTGGCTTTGTAAACCAATTCTAGAATAATTTTTTTGTAAATTTTTAGAGTAACCCATCTTTGAAAATAATCGTTTTTTTTTTATTGATTATTTTTGTTTTTATTTTTATGAAACATTCATAGAATGAAATTCAACAATTGTTTAACCCATCTTTATTTATATTTACTTGAAACAACGCATCTGCTTACCCCCCGGGGTTGCAGGTGTCTATAGACAGTGGTAATCACTTACCATCAGGTGACCCACTTGCTTGTTTGCCTTCCTTGTCATATAAAAAAAAAGATCGTTTTGTACTTGTGGCACTTTGTTTTGTCTAAAATACTTAGTTATACCATTAACCCTTTGGCCTATTAATTGCATGTTTTTATACAAACTTTATGAATCACAAGTTTTTGCCACTATTCATTTCTCTGGTGTATAGTCTCTTACATGTTCATGTTCTCTGATAATGATAACTACAGCAAAATTATTCGCTTATCTTAGAGTATTCTATAGATAATCTCTAGCTAAGTATGACGGACATAACAGTTTCTTTTTCACTTCAAGAACTAATAAAGAGTTCAAGTGGAGAATTCTGTTCTCAAACTAAATGGGTTCAGAAATCTTACTATAGGTTTGCTGGCTTGACATATTACGCATAATATTTAAACCTGAATTTTGCAAATATTTAATTTATAATATTATAATCACTAAAATGTCTATAAAATCAAAAACTAGTTTGACTAGACTTTGTTAATGATTGACAAGTATTGCTACCTAATATTTTATTTAATAATTATGTCTAGCCTTCAGCCAAGTGAAAGTCAAAGAGTTCATTGACTTCATTGACTTGTCATTATTTTCATTTCTGTAACCTCCTTTTTATGGTTCTGTACCTACCTCAAAAAATTTTAACAGAACTGTACCCATGTCAAAACTTTTTGCTCTGGAATGTAGCAAGCTGAAATTAATATCAAATAGGTACTCAGTCTTGCAATCCCTTGAAACTGAAAAATATAACAATCTAAGTCAACACAAACAAAGGGATCAGATACCTACAGTCATTTAAAAGAGTGTTTCCATACAAATTTACATTGAATCAAAACCTATAGGGAGTGCCCTTTTTTTACTTCTAGTTGTCCTTCAACGAACCAAGTACTAGACTCAGCGTGACAGCTCTGAAAACGGCCAGAGAAATAAGATCACAAAATAAATTGGTGCTCTTATTTCTGACAGTACGCTTCAACCAGTCAACCACAGCTCACGTGCGGACGTGGGATCAAATGCCACAATGTTCGTTTAAAAATGGCGAAAGCAGCCACCGTAACACTAAGGTTGTGGAAGGAATATCTTTCCTTAGGTAAATACAAGTCAGTATTTTGTTTAAAGTACGTAAAAATTAGCAGTTTACATTTAATAATCAATAATTTATTATTTGGCCAACCATCTTGCCAACAATCGGTGGTTCTGGAACAAGGAATTCATGGAGTAGTTCTCATTTTAAAATAAAATATGTATTTTTTATTCTTTTTTAGATTTCCTAGTGATCCTTTTTTGCTGTAGAAAGAAAAGAAGAACTTTATAGACCTTACAAAAATTCGGCTATAATACGTTCGATTCATTTTGACAAATTTGACATAACTGGAAATAGCCAAAAGCGTAGATAGATAGACAGAAAACGGCGATTCCCCAATTGCAGGTATAGTTACATAAGGTATTAAAAAGATGCCTGTGCCCACCAGTGGGACGTAGATAGGCTGAATTATTATATTATGTTATTATTAATTAATATAATGCCTGCCAGATAATCGTGATTTTAAGTTTAATTGTTTACATTTCAAATTTGTAACATAATTTAATAATCATTTGATTAATTCACTGTATTTTGCGTGAAAAGAGGAACAAGTGGTAATATTTTTGTATTTTAGCTAAGATTGATGCTCATTTTAGTATTAATTTATTAAAATGTACTCACTCAACTCACTCAACTGTATGGCAGAATAAAGCAAATTCTATTGTATATCTTTTTTTTTATCCGGTGTCAGAGTTTTGACATTGACAAGTGACAGCGTTGGTCTGACCTGACATCTGTCATGAGATTTTTTCAATTATTAGTCTATAGAATTTGCTTTTGCTGTGGCGTATAGTTTGAGTTGTGAGTACCATATAGTACCAATCTTAGCTAAAATACGTAAATATTGGCATCTACCTCTTTTCACAGGGAATGCAATGGATTAATCAAATCATAATGATAGAAATTTGAAATGTGGTCAATTATACATTTATTAATTAGTTAACTTAATTTAATTAACTATCTATAATTATCTGCTTTCATTTCATGTCAATATTTGTATATGTAAATTTGTTCATGTTATATCTCTGTCAAATGAAAAAATATCTGTCTGGTATAATTGCGACTCGATTAGTACCCTGTTCCTAAAATAGAATGACATATTTTTGAAATGAATAAAGTTCTTTTGTTTATCGAACGCTTTTGCTTGTCTTGTGATGAAACGTCGTAAGTATTATATAGAATTATTATTATTTGGATCTTTGTTGTTTAGACTTAAGGTACATTTTAAGTTAATTTAGAAGGTAAAACAGATATAGCTATAAGTATAAGCAACACAGCCACTTTTTCGCTTTGATTTTGTATGGGACTGGTATTATGTAGTCTAGTACTTGGTTGGTTGAAGTAGTTGTCCTAGAAAATTTTAATTTGGTATGAAGGTAGCTCTTATAGCACAATCAATCAGATACAACTTAAATTTTAAAATAGGTATTTGTGTCTGTCTGTATGTATGCTTTTAAGCGATAAGACTGCCTATTGTCTACCATACCTGTTTTTCTGTAATCTCCTTGTACCTACCTTCTGTTTTGTGGTTTTTAATAAAGAATATTTGTATTGTATTGTACTTATGTCCAAAATCAATGTTAAATGACCCCCACACTGCACACATTTTCCTTAGGAGCAGGGGTCTGCTAACACTGGACATCTCTATTCCCTTGATAGACAAACTATTTACATACCTACAAATTTGTACGAAATCCTCGGTGCGCGAGTCCGACTCGCACTTGGCTGTTTTTTTTTTATGTTGAATGGTATTCAATACTATACTAAAAGGTGTAATCAAACAATTGCTTATTATTTTTCGCACCTTTATGCAAAATATGCCACCAACATGTGCTACTGAAGTAAGCGAGGTATACCTTTGGCCTGATCTGCACTTTCCATCAGTGCCCTTAGTGTAATCAAAAAGCACAAAATACCTACGTCTCGATCGCGTTTGCGTTAAAGTGTCAAATGGGTAGGGTAGTTTCGCCAGTTCGCCGACCGTCGCCAGTTTTCGACTTTTTCATCGACCTGTTTGACTAATCGATATAAAGTAGAAATACTAACAAGATTAGAAACTAAATAAAAATACTGTGACAATCCCAAATAGTTTGGTTGTAAGCACACATAGACAAAATGCATGTTTGTAAAATGAGTACAGAACAAAAAAATAAAAACAAAAAGGGTTCGCAACGAACGTGTCACAACGCGTACTTCATTGCGGAAAAAATAGTGAGGAGCCCCACAGTTTATAAGTTTTTAAAGGTAATTTTATGTTTTTTGATTTGTTTGTTATTTTTATTGATAGACAATGAGCTTCACTCTTTATTAAAAATAAGTGTTATTCTATTTTTTGTTGGAAAAAGTATAATAGTTGGTAACTGGCTACCTCATTTTCATAGAATACCTAGTTCTCGACCGTTGCGGTCGAAAACTGGCGTCGTCGAGTCCAGTAAAGTTGCATCTTTTTCGACATATTATTAAAGAAACTACTGAACCTAATTTTTGAATTTGAATCTTATTAACACCAGAATTGTGTCAGCCAGTTTTCGACCGGATTATTTCAAATGTCTTAAAGATACTAAGCGTCAACTTTCTTGGTCGAAAAATGGGATATGTGATAACTATATGCCATATTCCGACTACCATATTCGAATGAATAAACAGTTTAATAGATATTTTGTGTTTTTATACAAGAATCACATTAAATTCATCACACAATGTATTTTGTGCCGAAATCCACTTAGCTGATAAAAGTAGCGTTAGCAAAAAATTACATTTTTATTTTTATAATTAGAAATATGAATAAATCAAAGATTGACCTAGTTATACGTTTTATTTTGTTTTCATAAAGTTGTATACATTTTATATTTTAACCGAGTACGGGTTTTTATTAGATAACTAATTTATAATATTAGAGTTCTTCACGTATTTGTCATCAAATCCCATAGTCGAGAACTGGCGAATATGAAGTCGAAAACTGGAAATTTCGGTCGAAAACTGGCTTTCGGCTTTATAGTTTTTTGGTTAATTATTTATAGGTCTTACTTGAAAATAAAGGGCATTAAACGAAAGTAGACTATATTCACTATATGCATTATTTTTTCCATTATTCATTCATATTACTTCTATTTTTTTTTTTCGTTCTGAACTTGACAACTCCACTAATCGGTCGAGAACTGGCGAAACTGCCCTAGTAGAGAATTGTTAAACGCGAACGCGATCGAGACGTACCTATTTCTTGGCCTGGTCGGCGATTACACTAGGCGTTTAACAATTCTCATACTATTTGACACTTTAACGCAAACGCGATCGAGACGTATTTTGTGCTTTTTGATTACACTAAGGGCACAGGTGTGATAGGGGTCAATCACTGCTCAAAAAGTATTGTTATTTATAAAATAAATAACCATGTCATACTGATACCTATCTGATTACCTGAGTTATTGTTCTCCTCAATACATTTCTTATAGTCCTGGTCGGTGATTCCAGTGAATTACACTAGCAGACCAAATCTGAAGGTGCAGCATGTATCAACATAAATCTAGCTTTTATTGAAGTAAGAGATCAGCCCCGAGCTACCATTGATCCCTTCATTGAGATACCCAATTAAAAAAAATCTTTCCACAATTTAAAATCGAATCACCAAATTCAAGACAAGAACCAAAATCTTCCTATTTAAATTGAGTATTTATGACCTGAGAATAAACTATATATTGCTTTATGGTTCAAATTACATTACAAATAACTAATAACTTTAAATGAAAATTTTCGAATATACATATAACATTCTCTGAGGTTCGAGCACGACTTTTCGAAACCTGAATCACGTAAAATCGAATAATAAACGTTGTCAAGTTTGTATGACGTTTGGAACAGCGCCCGCCCGTGAGCGTGTTTGGAACTAAAATTTAGTATGAGGTTTCTCGATCTCGATACGATAACCGTAACGTTACGCAGCATTCGTAAAGTCGTGCTCGACCCTCTGACTGGTCTTATACCTAGTTATTGTACTAGGTCAAGGTGCAAGCTCCTATGTACAAATTTTAACTTTTGTATGATTATAAATATAACATTTATAATGAAAATGCTGAGTAATAATTTGTTACCTGTCTAAAGCATTTTACTTGACGTAATAATAAATAGGAAATAGGTACAGTCAACTTCAATACCTTGAAAAATGTGTTAAAATTGTCGGCTAATATTTTTTTCGCCTCAACACGCTCAGCCTCGCAAACACAACAGAAGGTAAAAATCCCACTAACAACGCTTTCTTATAGCCAAATGGCGTAGCAGACTTCAAAAAATGCGTCGTTATAGGCATTTGCATGAATCCAATTGAAAGAACTACAAACGGTCGCGTCGTCAGTTACGATCCCTTAAAATTCAATTTCAATGCTCCTTTGAATGCCACTAGTAACAGTAGTAGTGAGTGGGTAACCTACTCTATTAGTGAAAACCTTTCATTCATAAATACAAGTGCTAACTGTGTAGGTATGACCCTATGACTCTACTTATGACAACTAAACAAAATCCTAGAGTTACTTTAGTTAGTAACTGTATAAAACACATCGGTTAGTGTTTGATAGGTTACTTCACCATTTGAGTCTAGGAGTCGCAATGGCTTTTCTGACGTTGTGTATAGGTGAAAGCCACGGCCTACCTACTGAGTATGTTCCGAACAATGAACTGGTCCTGTCTTGAGCTAAACTCGACTGACCAGTCAGTCGGCGTAAATTATAATTTCACCGACAATTTTCTAAATCACGTAAGGTCTCCTCTGTAGTACTAGAGTTCATCATTACTTCAATTAAAGTTACGTAATTACGTCATTGTGACTTTAGGTGTTGCTAACTTCATCACATCATAAAATCATCATCAATCATTATAATCTTCTATAGCTTAGGTATATCCCAAAACTGGACAAGAGTCTCCTTTTAAAATGAGGGGGACTTGGGCTTTAAATTCTACTGTGACTTCCATGAAGCTGCATAGACACACCGTCCAATTCCTTTTTAGCTAGATGCAGGTTCTTCCTGAGCCTTGTTTCATTCACTTTATAACTGAAAAATAATTTTTTGTTCGTAAATTCTGCAAAATTAGGAAAAATCGTACCGAAACTATTCCCAAGCCTTCCGCTCCCTATACATTACATACAGTAGAAGTATAATATAGGCCGAAGAATGACAGATGTTTGCCCGCAATACTTACCTCTTTGTTTAGTTCTAGATAATAAGAAGGTTGGTAGGAAAACGTCGACAAGGCCTAAGAAAAAACGTTCTGCATGTTTCTTTTAAGCAATTGCATTATTTGTTTACTCGGATGAAAAATCTTACGAGGACGGCGGTCAGACATGCGCGAGTTTAGTGTTTAGCTGTAGTAAAGTGACATCAACATCAAGACAGCTCGTCGCTCTCGGTCAATGATCTAATATGCATTGACTACCATTTCTTTCTACTACTTTATTTACAGACACTAAAACCAGTGTTCGTAGCCGTAAACTTGGTAGTACAAATAGAAGGAACGTAGGCAAATAAGCATAATGCCTTATTATGATGGGTTGTTCTGTTTCTGTTCACAACGTTTTAGCATTTTCTGTAGGTATATAAAGTGAAGTAACTTTGAACATATGAATCAATAAACATAACAACATAACACATTAACATATGTATCTCAACTTTTATCTTCTTGATCACCCCGATATTACGCTGATCTGAAATACATTTTTGTGAGCATCGAAAGTGTCAAAAGATCTTAAATTTAGATTTATTTTAATGTAAATTTTGGTATATTTGCGCATGAGACTGTCATTACATGACTAGCTTTCGTCCGTGGCAGAACTCCTCCCACGGGTATTTCGTAAAATCCCTCCCTAGATCCAATGTCTAAATTTCATAATCGTAACTTTAAGGATAACGTTTTCCCACACGAAATTCCACTCTCCTTTTCAGCTGTTCAGGGGTTCAATTTCGAAAAATCCCGCCTTATCCCTCTATTGTACATTTATAAATATAGATTTAACTTTATAGTAACTTTGTCTAATGTCGTAATCCACGTCAATACACAACTACACGCATATTAGGCACGTATTTCTACAGAGCGCCTAGTGTAATCGCCGACCAGGCCAAGAAATAAGTCTCGATCGCGTTCGCGTTTAACAATTCTCATACTATTTGACACTTTAACGCAAACGCGATCGTGACGTATTTTGTGTTTTTTGATTACACTAAGGGCACAGAGAGGAACGCGTAAACGCATGGTTAGTGATGTCGCCCTAAGGAGATACCTACTGCCTCCAATGCGTTAGCGGCTAATGTTAAAGTGGTTTGAACAAAATAAATATTTCTTACCTTGCGTACCTATTTATAAATTAGCGTAGTCTACGTAGACAGATTGGATTAGATCACCCTTGGCCGATTTTTAAGGTTTTATGATTTATTTGATGTACCACAGAGTAGGCACTATACCTACTGCCCTGCTAACGTGAAATCACGTAAGTAACTAATTTATTGAAACAGGCGTTACTTTGCTCACTCGCGACCACAAGTGAAAAATAGTTAATATGTGCGGCAAATGTATGTTTCCATGCAACACCTCCGCCTCCACTGCTACACGAATCAACACATGCCACACAGACCCAACAATCACCACCACCACTAAACTAAACCCTGACGATGATACATTTTCCGCACAGATTAACTATTTTTCACTCGTGGTCGCGGGTGAGCAAAGTACCTAATTGTTTTTGGTACGTAAGTAACTGCCTTGGATTTCCTATGGAGATACGCTTTTTAACTTGCAAGGGCAGAATAATCAGACCAAGTTTGACTCTTATAGGTACACCGGTAAAGCACGGTTTTCACGATGGATCTAATGCAACTTCTTGTAGGTATGAAGATATCCCCGTTATCCCCTTAAACATTTTATTTTAATTTACATACAACGGACGCGGATGGACGGACGGATTAGACATGTGCGCCGCGCCGCCGCGCCGCCGCCGCCGATGGAGTTGATCGGCGTAAAATCGGCGTGGCGAATATTTTATTAATTTTAAAGTAGTACCAACTTATTTGTTAATTGTTCGCCAAATTTCAATACTACAGTTATAATTTTATCCCTCCTTCCGTATTTTCTATTTCTAAACGGCAAAATTGTTCTGTCAAGCAGTGCGGGATACGATGGGGGGGATACCTGCAGTGTATGGCACGAGGCATCACGTGACTATAGTATGGCCATAACCGCTGTGCACTCCATGAGGTATCTTGTCTGTCTGTCTGTGTCTCGCTCTGCCTCATTTTTTTTTTCCGTTCTGGTTTTTCGCTTTTATATGTTATATTAGATTATTGTTGACTAAAATCACGAGGTATTTGGCAATATTTGCTATATAGCAACAAAAGGGAGTGCACAGCGGTTATGGCCATACTATAGTGCGTGTGCGGCGGTTATACATGCCACGCGGTCCTTCGCTTTGGCTGGCGGGGCTACTGATGCCGTTGTTGTTAAGGTTGACATCATAAATGCATTCAACTGTGTTGAAAGGGATGTCGTCTTGAAAGAGGTGCCTATTAGATATACTCTCTTCGCGATATCCCTTTAGAAAGGATTTCGCAGGTGGGACCTCTGGTGTTTTGCTTCGTAGCGATGCACAAGACCTTCACAGATTCGTACTCACCATTGAATGTGTAGCATCTGGATGAAGGCACAATGGGCGGTGGGGCGGATATATTAGGTACGTTGTTTTGGTCGACTAGGGAAAGTTTGTGTCTGCTTTAAAAGAGATACGGCCTGAGATGAAATCGGGGAAATGTGAACTTGTGGGGCACTGAGCAGGGAACCTTTGGAGGGCTTTCGGTCTTTGGTTTCGGGGATACCTAAAGCTCTTGGAAAAGTCCGAATTGAACTTGCTTGGTGCACCATTTTTTTCGGGAAGGAGTTTTCCCGGTTTGGTATGACGATCTAGGTGTGCGTCGTGTTCACAATGTCGGCCTGGTTGCGTTTTTGGCTGGCGTTGGTGGCGTATGGTGTGGCGGATCTTTTAGTAGCAACGGAATTTCTTTGCCGATCTTATCGGGGGTTCTCACGATTTGGGAAACGTGTTTGCGATGCGACTAATCAGTGGGTTGTGTCAGGTGCGAGGCTCTATCTACGACCCCCCAACTTGGCACAATGCTTGACATCGACTCTCTCCAGTGTCTCCATCACCACGTAGCCGTTGCGCTAAGATTGGATGTTTGGGTGGTAAGTGTTGCCTATCTCTGCACAGTTTCCTATATGGGATAATCGTGGAAGAGGATCGCTACCAACGCCTCAGTTGTCAAAGGTGTGCTGGGTGGTTCTCGAGGCACCACTTGTTCAATGGCTTTATCCACAGAATAATGGTGGCTGTTAATGTGCCGTACATTTGAAAGCCTCCGGGGTTAAGCCGTAGTGAAGGTAAGAGGCCTGATAGGCTGACGTTAGTTCTTTGGCAGGGCGCTGTGTCTGTGTTTGCGGTCGACGGCAACCCCCTGGGAGGTGGACACCAAATCCTATTTGTGTGGAAGTTGAGCAGTAGGCTGCAACCCCCGCTCGTGGTCGTATTTGGTTCAGCAGATCGCTCTAGCCATACAGCGTTTGTTGTTAGTATTTTTTTTCTGTATTTTATTTTATGATTTTGTTGGTATAATTTATAATTGAATTTTTATTTTAGTGTTAATATCGTATTTGAAATTTTGTGTGACTGTAATTATGAACTTCTATTGGAAAAATCTTTATGATTAACTGTACACCTGAAATAATCTATGCCACGCCGATTTCACGCCGATCACGCCGCCGACGCCGGTCATAAAACCATCGCACGCCGCCGCCGACAATTTTGCCATCGGCGCAAATGTCTAGGACGGATAGGCTGAAGGAACTCTTAAGTAATCAATCAGAGTTATTACTGGTTATTTTCTTACTTCATTTCATTATGTACCTATTTATGTCAAAGTATATACCTATTTTATTAATTTTACTATTACTTTGTACAAAGTTACTGTTAGGCCGCTGCCTGACTTGTCGTCTCTGTATCTGTACATTCCTTACTGAACGCCTATATAGGTAGAATAGGTATTTCAACGAACACTTCTTGACTTGCGCGGTATGCGTGATGCGTGTAGGCCCCGCTCCCGCGCATATCCCGTAAGACAGCCCGCACCAGTTGCTTTCCATATAAGCTCTCTGGGTTGGGAACGCATCTGCAACCCCTCTGGTGTTGCGGGCATCTATCTATGGTCACCAGTAATCACTTACCATCATGCCCCTATTTCACCAACTTTACAATTATCAATTTGCAATGACAATTCGATCTACATACCTATATATCTATATCATGTCTACCCTATACATCTCCTGCTCAATTAAAACGTGCCAGTAAAGTAAAGTGTTCTGGTTTTGCTGTTCTAATAATTACTTTTTACACTTGTTTCTAAAATACGGTTTTTTTTTTCTCTCTTAATTTTTTTAACGACAGAGTGAGGTTTCTTTGTGTAATTTATCTGTGGTTACGTATTGTAAGAGCTAATGTAACTTGTTTTTAGAAAAAATGACTTTGTGCCAAGTTTCTTGCGGCGCATTCTTCTTGGAAATCATGGTCTTTCCGAAAGCGCTGGTAGACTCAAAAAAATGACGTGTAAAAGAGCATTCAACTGCCTATTTGCTGAATAAAATTTTGAATTTTACATTTCTTTGCCGATACGAAGCGCAATAAAACAAAAGCTCTTCAAGTCAGTAATTGACACCAAATTGTCACAGTCATAATAAACTGACATTTGTAAAGTTGATGAAATAGGGGCCAGGTGACTGAACTGACCCTCTTGCTTTGTTCTCTTAACTTAACACTTAATCATAAGAAATCAGAGTTACGTGAAGTACGTATGCCACGGGTCTTCCACGGATTGCTTCATTCATAAGTTTTCTGTTTCTTAAAATGGCTCGGATACGCTAGCTTCACAATGGACAATTTCATGTTCTCAGTTCTGCTAAAATACCTATAAATTGTCACTGTAGGTACCAAAAGGTAGTTTATCAAGCTACCCATTTAGCAAGACATCTTTTTACGTTGATTCGAGGGCACGGTCACGAAATATCATAAAATTTTGGCATAATATACAAATGTTCACAACGGAACTCGTGAACAAGCCCTTAACACAAGCCTCATAAGCCCAGATCTTATCCCAGACAACAGACTACCAAAATTCTCCAGGAATCTATGGATTCCTAGTCGTAGACAGCTAATTATCAACGTCAAATATCTGTCTGTTGAAAAGGCTAGTTATGTCTTTATAGTTAGAGCTGTTCATGGGGTGATTAGTTGATTACACTCTTGAGTCCGCCGTATACGACTGTTGAAACTTAAACGGCGTCTGTGCAACAGAAAAGCATTTATCCATTTCCTAGTTGCTGCTAGTTGCTTGCTTTCCATCGCCGTCTAAATCTTTTAGCTGCATAAAGCAGCCCTGAGCGCGTAACAATACAAAGCATAGTTAGTTGAATTGCTTTTTCATGCCAGATTGATTTTTGCCTGACCTGTGGAAAAACCTCTAATACCTACCTATAATACCTCTTATCTGGTATATCAGACCAGATGTTGTAATTGTGGTCTTGATAATAATAGAAAGAATAGATCAGATGACAGTAAACGCAAATTAAGAATGAAAATTATAGGAATTATGGTAGCATGCTTATTCCTTTCTAAACAGCACACACACACACACAACATACAACACACATTATACAACCCTCTCACACAAACACACATTACAACCCACACATTATTAACCCTCACGCGGGAAACTTTTTAAGTCGGGTATTCAAACTTTGTAAAAACTATATGCTCTTCGTTCATAGTCGATATGACGTATTTAAAACCGCTCAGATTCGCTAAACATGTGGCTATCTAAACAACGAAATCGCTCTGTAAAATCTCATCGAGAGCGAATTCAATCACTCCGGTAGGTACTCTCCCGATGACGTGTCCAGGCTAATTTTAATATACACTTACTTATTGACACGTTCCAAAAATACACCAAAGTCTTGGCAAAACTGAACGGACGTTAACATCGCTATCAGCCGCATAATGCCCCAACTTATATAGGTACCTACCAACATAGCTACCGCCTGTAAATATGTATAGGCAATTCGCTATAGAGACATATCCGCCTTTGCTTCGGTACCTACGTATAGAGATGAACCAGTACGGCAACGTGTATAGCTAGCTACTGCATACCTATCGGTATTAAACTACGAGTGTTGTTCTTATAGCCGCCAGCCAGGTCGCGGGCAGGATATTGTACTCTGTAATCTAGATTTGTACAGCTTTTCGGGAATCGCAGCTCTTGTTTATTGGTTAGTGGGTATGGGTAATAAACATAAAACATAAACCAGTAAAGTCGTTGCAACGGTCTGACAATATCCCTAAGGCAATATGCTCTTGGTTAAATTTATCTCAGGTATTACCTACCACCTCAGCAATGTTAGTATTAGTACCTACCTAATACTTATTAATTCTTGTTTAGAATTTCTGTACAATTAATTCGCAGATGCGGGCCAATGAACCTATTTAATAATTTGAACCAACTACCTACTTTTTTCTCTGAGGCATAGTTTTTCCAGCCATCCTCCATCTGACGTTGAACATATCACTCTCGCTCGCCATCTACCTATATCATTCACGTTGGATCAAAACGTCTCATCGTTAGTTAATTTTAGGTGACCTCGGAGTCGCACTAGAATGGAAACTCCTATTCATGAAATGTGATATCTGCTAATATTATTCACAAACGTGCCTAGTTCGACACAAGATTATTAGTGTTATTACTTCATTGTCGCCCTGGTTTTTGTGTATGTAAGGATTTATGGATGTAAGGATAACTAGGTATACGTCGCTCGCGTAATTAGTTAATTTAAGATACCTACATAATCCCTAGTAGGTAGTACAAAGCACTCCGTCGACGGTCGTCTATAAAACGAGAGAAAGTCAAGAACAGTATTGTCACAAGATTAATAGTCTAAAACTAACGTGCTGGTTACATAGCCATTGTTTGGTATGAAAGGTCTGGAGCGTCGCTTTGAGTGCGCGTTTACTATTTTCTAATGCTGTGTGGTGTAACGGTAATAGGCGCCATTTTTAGTTGTTATGTGGTAGAAGCGACTGGTATAAGTATTGTAGGTAAGGTACCCACCGATAGAGACCGGCCATCCGTTCCGCTCCAACTACTTTCCATACTTCGACGTGAACACATGGCAATTCAACTGACTCTGAATCTGACTGACTTTTCTTTTTCAAATGATGACCATTTTAGGAAAATGTTGACCAAAATGTAGCTTGTTTTGATCACCTCTTATGAAGTTCCTTCTTAGTTTAAACAAACTCAAATTAACAGTATTATTTTCCTGCTTTGTATAAAAGAGACGCCCCATGATTACTTTTATATGATTTGGGTTTACCTCAACATAAACTACATTCGTTGTATTGATATGAAATGAGTTAATAAAAATTACCATAATGCTAACTCTAACTTTTTTATGTCTCAAGAATAGTTCGACCTAAATTAGCCATCGAAGACTACTTGATCGTTTAGATTACAGTTGAACCTAGATATAACAACTTGCTTTTGTTTGTTCACAGACTGCGTCTATTTCGAGACGTCGTCGACGTCTCCGTACCAAATCCGGCGGATAGAAGAGCTGAACAAAACGGCGTCAGGCAACGTGGAAGCAAAAGTCATGTGCTTCTACCGGCGGCGGGACCTGCCGAACCCCCTCATACAATTAGCTGATAAGCATCAAAGTGAGTACATTAATTTTAAAACACTCCTTATCGTGTAGCAGTATCCGTGGCATTAATTCTAACTCGATATTCGTCGTGTCCTTTGGCTTCAAAACATTCAAATCAGATTGAACATGTAAGCAGTCTGAAAACGTATTGAAGTCTGATAATGATTTTATTTGATTGCTGCTTCGCAAGTGGGTTGTAGCTATATATCCACAATTCATCAGTTGTAAGTATGTAAGACACCTGCTGTGATCTGCCGCCATCGAGTTTTTCTAGCGTATATTTTCACCAATCTACCCTGTTGGCTTTTTGCTCTTCAGTAGGGTTAGCACGACTAGCTGCGACTTTGTTTGTCGCGCGTGATTATATTACCCGTCCCGTTGCATTCTGAGTGACAGAAAAGGAAGGGCAGTTGTTCTCGCGCGAGATAGAAGTCGCACTGTGAGTTGTGCTAGACCTACAGTAAGTAAATGCGGTATCCATCGTGAAGAAACCTTCCGTACCTTCAGGGGATCGTTTATAATATTGGAAATCACTTGTGATCCAATCTTCAGATCATTCTGTATCTCCCTATGTCTAATGTTCCTCTTTTCTTTAATAAGCAACTCCACTTTGATGACATTCTCATGAGTAACTGCAGTCGAAGGCCTCCCAGGCTTAGCTTCATCTTTGACGGACTCTCTACACACCTTGATTAAATTTTCGAAATCAAAAGGAAACGGTTGCTAACGAAGGAGCAGATTCTCCGAAAGCTACGTGTAAGTTTTCTAATGATTGTTTATATGTGAAACCTCTTTTATAGTCGTAGTAAATCATAACACGAAATTCTCTGGTAACGTTGATTTTGCAATCGGGACAATGTCTAACACACATTTTTAAAGCAACTTTGTTTTTTCTTTAAAACGGTTGTCTATTATTTTCGACCACAGGTTTTAATCGGTACCATAAAAAGTATAATTTTGCAAATAGGTTTGTCACAGCTAGGAATTTTCAGAACAGCCCTCGACTCGTAAATTTGCGAATTCTCACCATTACCACCCCTTATGAAATCGCTCGTTGAAGTTAATACTTATAATATGCATATTACTTACGAGGGCTGTTTGATAAGTACCCGTTTATAGAAAAAAAAAAATTTTTTTTTGTATATATGCATTTATTTTTCTACGTAGTCACCTTTTAACTCTATGCATTTGTTCCACCTATACTCAAGCTTCAATAAACCATCCAAAAAGTATGATTTTGGAAAGTCATTAAAATAGGCCTCTGTGGCGGCAATGACTTCGTCATTTGATCCAAATCGCTTGCCACCGAGCCATTTTTTTAGGTTGTGAAACAAAAAGAAATCGCATGGAGCCAAATCTGGAGAATACGGGGGGTGAGACAATAGTTCGTAGCGTAACTGTGCTAATTTAACCGTCACAACTCTGGACGAATGAGCCCGGGGCGTTGTCGTGATGAAACAGCACTTTTTTCATCCAATAAATTGGCATAGTACTGCCCTGTTATTGTTTTTCCCTTTTCTAAATAGTCAATATGTATAATACCCTGCGAATCCCAAAAAACGGTCGCCATGACCTTTCCAGCCGATGGGACGGTTTTTGCTTTCTTTGGAGCAGGTTCACCCGGTAAAATCCACTGCTTCGACTGCTCTTTCATTTCCGGGGTGTAGTGGTGGACCCACGTTTCGTCCACGGTCACGAAACGACGCAGAAACTCCTTCGGGTTAGGGTTACGTTTGAACACGGCCAAACACTGCTCCGAAGTAGTCAGTCGGTTCCGTTTTTGCTCCTCCGTGAGTAAACGCGGCACCCACCTCGCCGATACTTTCTTCATACCCAATTTTTCTTCTAATATGTGTTTTACCCTCTCGATTGAAACGTTTACAGCATCAACGATTTCTCGAAGTTTAATTCGGCGGTCGGCTAAAACGATATTTTCAATTTTCTTAACCATATCGTCTGTAGTCACCTCAACTGGCCGGCCTGGGCGATCCTCATCAAAGACGGTTGTTCTCCCCCGCTTAAACTCGTTATACCAATATCTGACGGTTGTCATAGAAGGAGCACATTCATGGTAAACCGCTTGCATTCTTACTTTTATTTCATCACATGTTTTTCCTTCCAAAAATAAGAATCTAATTACAGACCGATACTGTTCTTTCTCCATTTTAACAATTTTAAGTTCACGCCTTTACTGAATCGTTGTCAAATGAGAAAAAAAAACAAAAGAATGCCATTTTTTTTTTTAATTTTCCCGCCTCTGAAAAATGCCTTAAAAAGGTGGTATACTTATTTGCGTAATTTATTGAATCAGGCGTTACTTTGCGGAGGTCCATATTTATGAACTAAAAAACAATTACTTTGCTCACCCGCGACCACTAATGACAAATAGTTATATCTGTGCGGCAAATGTATGTTTCCATGCAACACCTCCACCTCCACTGCTACACGAATCAACACAAAGCAAAAGCAAAGTAATTGTTTTTTAGTTCATACTTATTTGCGGCCAGTGATATTAATATATTTAGAAAACGGGTACTTATCAAACAGCCCTCGTATAATGTTTCTAAGGGGTAAATGCATGTATGTCCAAAATCCAAAGCCACACTCCTCACACGTCTCCACAACCGTTAAATAAATCCGTAAACCTTCCAAATAGTCCTTGAACTGTAAATTACAAGTAGATGATATTATTTGCTATCGATTTTCGTAACAGTCACGCACGTGGTACCGACGGCTAAGACAGCAATAATGGGCAGAACACAAGTTCAATGAAAATAATCGATTTATTGATTATTTTTGTTTTTATTTTTATGAAACATTCATAGAATGAAATTCAACATACAATGACAATGCAAAGAAAAATTCGTTAAGCAGCTGGACATGAACCAGCAACCTCGGTAATCCGTACCACGCTCCACCAATTAAGCTATACTTAACGTTGGTGTACCTAACGAATTTTTCAATGCCTTGTGTCATATTTTATTTGGAAGATCTCTCCTCAGCGCCATCTATGAGTAGCTTAATCAAGCAGCTCACCCACTACGGAACTTCTACAGTTACGCATTAGTGGCAAGAGATGGAGCTATTTTCTGAATCAATGAAAATAATCGATTTATTGATTATTTTTGTTTTTATTTTTATGAAACATTCATAGAATGAAATTCAACATACAATGACAATGCAAAGAAAAATTCGTTAAGCAGCTGGACACAGCTCCAGCAGCGGCAGCTGGGTCCAGCTGCTTAACGAATTTTTCTTTGCATTGTCATTGTATGTAGAACACAAGTTGTACAACACAAGTATGTATGTATGTATGTATGTGTCTTTAAATTGGGTTTGCTTCACGTGGAGTGGACGGACCCATATGGCTATCGCACGTGTTCCCTACTTATAAATAACGAATTTAATTCTAACTATAAGCGTAACATCGAGCACAAATGGTTTACAGAAAAAAAAAGGGTGTAAGGAGTAAGATTGCATACCTATATATTAATATAATCTTAAAGAGTATAGGTAGAGTGGCTTAAATTTCCAGAAGTTTGACGTATCACGTAATAACTTGACGATTTAAACCTACCCCGTTTGCGTGTTCAGTCTTATACATACATACCTACTACAATTAGAAGTCTGTAACCTTTATTTGCTTAAGTAGAAGTTTGTTTAGGTACTGAACGTGTGTCAACCCATAATTAACATATTATGAATACCGAAATCTCTTCTCTATCATGCATTTCACTTTTAATAACCTAACCTGACCAACTTAGAAAAGTGGAAAACCCGCCGATATTTTCATTTAAAAGTACAATAGCTCAAAAACGGTTGACTTATCTTGATGACACTTAGCTAAGAAGCATCTCATTAGACTAGCTTTCGATTTAAAAACAAGCTGCGTCCAAATCGATCCATCCAGTGAGGAGCTACGATGCCACAGATAGACAAATAGGTACGCACACCAAACTTATAACACCCCTCTTTTTGAGTCGGGGGTTGAAAACAGCAGTCTTAATGGGCACTCTCTTTTTAAAATTTAAACATTTGTCCTTATTTCGGTGTTGTCAGTGTTTCCAAAAAGTCTCGGGATGAAAAGACAGAGTCCGCCCTCTTGGAAATCGATCCAAGCCCTCGCACAGCAAAGGTGAACTGGTTCACGCGATCACGCGACGATGCCAATTTCTTTGCCCACTCCGACAACACCGACATCAACCTTAACTTCACAATTGCCTTCGATGTCGTATGGACGTTATACTGTATACCTACAGGTATAGAGCATACTAATTATTGAATGCAGAACTATCGAATATCACAAGTCACGCACGGTGATCCGCGCTGTACGGAAGTAGCCTTTTATGTCCAACACAATTCCGCTTTGTTATTGAGCTATTATTTTTTTTATATTTACAATAAAGCGATTTATTATTAAAATTTTGTATGAATACAAAATTAACATTGTGGACTGATTTGAGTGCTGTAATAATAATAAACGCATTTTTCTTGAAATCGCTGGAGTAAGTAGCCATTATGTTCGCCCAGAGTTATAATTCACTGATAAGCCGCTGATAACGGATCTGTCAACAGCGCGATGTAAGCAATTATGCTAACAATTTTATGGCAGCCCGCGTATTATTATTGCTTACCTTGTAAAACCAATATAATAATGCAATGTGATTTCTAAAACAAATTGGATCGCGGTCGCGAATCCCAAAGTCAGCATCCGTAGTATTTTTCATTCCTTGTTTCGTACATTTTCGCTTTTGGTTGTACATCGATTTAAACTAAATCTATACTTACAGAAATACGTGAATTGCGTCGTCACCAACACGTTAATAAAGCTTTTCAGCTAAACTACCCACGTCTACTAGACCTTTAATGTTATACTTACTCACATATTTATACGCATTGTCGACATTACATGCCTACGAATGTCCATTGTTGTATGCCGGTCAAACTAATACGTCCCCCCCCCCCCCCCACACACATACACAGCAGCTCAAATTACCGATCTCACCCTTCGATTAACCGTCGAATTTGAAAAGCGTCAGTCTGCGGTACAGTCGATACGCAGCTAGCTGGCGACTTTAATCAATTCTAATTAAAGCCGAAACATTCATCTCATCGACTTTCATTAGGCGACCCTCTAGCCCTCTACCTGAATAGCTCCATGTACCTACAAACTTTGCAGACGCGAGAGTACTACTCGTACATTAGTCTGTGCCCTTTGCGTGCACATAATGCCTACTGAATATTTGTTATTAATCTGATTGCTAAACTTTTGACACCAGTTGATGTCTATGGATAGCGGTTACATTACTGATGTTTCGTAACATACCTGCAAGATTCGTTGTGTTACTAGGCAATATAACACTTGCTTTCTTAAATTTGCGTCTACCTAGAGTCTTAAATGTGAATTACTTTGGATAGCGTCTCTTTCGATTAACATATTTTTTACACACCACAAATATTGAAACATTCCGTTGCCTAGTGATTGTATCTTATTTAATTTATTAGCGTCAGGTTGTCAGCTACTTACGATCGAGCCATCGGCCAGTGGTCAGGGGTGGCCGGTCAGGTTTTTAAACGTTTGTACGGTTAGCCGCACCGCGCCGCACCGGGTGCTGTGAGCACGCGTCTCGATTTAAACACCACGTTTACTAGCAAAAAACATGCATGTATGGAATGTTATTAGTTGCTGTTATTGTAAAAAGTTGTATCTAAAATAAATAATAGTTTATGCAACGGCTACATAATGAGGGTCCTTAAAACACGAGTGTATTTTTATTAAACGAGGCGAAGCTGAGTTTCATAATAGGACCACACGAATGTTTTAAGGCCTAATTATGTGGAGTTGCATACATTACTTTATCTACACGCATATTATAAGTACTCTAAGATGGGTTCAGAAGCCGAAGGCATATCATACCCATACCTGTCACGAATTTGACTGGTTTTTTTAATCATAGACAAACATTTATTTATTTATTCAAAAAAGACATACCGAGCTAACGTTTATTATTATATATTTTTTTATTGTAAATTATCAAATTATTATTTATACATGTCGGACTGAACTCGACTTATATACGTGAGTGATCCGTTTTATTTCACTATGATTGTAAATTACGTTGGTTTTCAAATTTGAAACTCTTAACGACATCGAATTCGATATCGAAAAGTCATTACGACATCGCCTTCGATGCCGTAATGACTATTACTTTACTGCTTCCGGCGGCTGGCGGGGGCTGACGGCGAGCAGTCGACGACATGCAGAAATGCTGGTCATTTTCTACGGTTTCTGAACGCATTATAGAGCACTTATGATATGTGTGTAGATAAAATATCTTGCAATACTAGACCTCAAAATTTTAATTTCTTGCCATTCCGTCACTGTTCTTAATTTATAAAATAGAGAAAGGTATGTTGCATTTCTATTTTTAGAACCTTTGTTCGTAGAGCTAATGGATGCTTTGGTTACCTTCTTTTCGTCGACAACAGTACCTACATAATAATGTATTTTTAGCGACATAAACATTAAATGCTACTCGATGTTTTTTTTTCTGTGACAAGTCTTAAGAAAATGTGACCTTGTTGACCCCATCTAGATCATGAACCAAGAATCACAAAAAGTCGTCACAGCGCAATCGCAAGTTCGTAGGCATACTTCATGTGATTCTTTATCGTAATAAAAATAGCCTGGGGAGACATCAATACTCGGCAAGTTGTATTCTAAACTCCTAACTGGATGCCTCCCCCTCCCCGCGGGCTAACCCCCCCGTATCGACCGTGGCGCCCTCATCTCGCAGGTACACGCAACACTTATCCCGGTTTTAATTGTCGCCACGCGCCGATGACCCACCACCTCTACCAAACTTCAATACCCGGCACCGTTACTTTGCCCGCTCGTGCAACCGGCGACTGAATTGTATTAGGCATAAAGAAAACAACACGAGCTAGTGATCGCCACATAATATTCTTTGAGACAAAAATTAGCTTTAATTTTCGATTTACATTGACTCCCGATCATCCATCGAGGCGAGGTTGCTTGTTATTTGCGTTGCTAAAACAAAACAAAACGAAGTTATCGCATTTATATGAGTAGGTATATCAAATATCTACGTTAGAAATTCAAATTCTAGGTGTGGTATAAACAGGGAACAGTTATTGATTAGTCGCGACAGCAAACCAAATAACCTAACCATAAAAATTTCATTTCTGGAGCAAGCTTTTTTGCTTATACTTTTTATTGTCTGTACTGGTTTTTCATCCAACATTCAACTTACATATCCATACCAATTACCAAATTTCAAGTCGATGCCGTCAACCGTTGAAAAGTTCCTTCCTGCGGAGACGATTCTAGCCGAGCCACCAGAACTTCACTGCCAGATTATTGTATTGTCATCCAACTTACATATCCATACCAAATTTCAAGTCTATCCGACCACTGGAAGTGGGTCAAATTTAACTTTTAAGGTTTGACACGAACATACATTAGCATTACCACAGAATACCATAATAGTACAAGTAATTACCTACGTTGCTTTTAAATACGCAAAGCACTAGTTAGCGTCTCATGGTTGCTAAAGCTTTACACACGTCATAGGGGGAAAACTCTGTTACAGTGTGTTGAGTGTTACAGTATGGTATGGTGAATAGATATTAATTTAATAAAATCCATTCCGCTAACTTTATCAAGTCTGTTTCGTAACCAGTCGCGTAATAGGTCGTTGCGCAAACACTAGTTCTCCTAGTTGCCACTTTTTATGATGAAGCTACAATCTATAAGCTTGATGTTTATGCAGCTTATATTTCTTGTGCCGTATTGGAATATTGCTTATGACTAAGGTCTACTGTCCACGGAGACGTAGCTGCATAGACGCGTCTTCGCCATTGTACGCTTGCTTGCAGCCTACATACCAAACCGCGTAACTCTGCCGACGAAGCGGCAACGTCGCGTCAGCGATGCTGCATGCAAGCTTCACGCCGCTTGCCGTACTGCATGTCATACGCCTTTCTGCATCGCAAGGAATAGCACATTGTGTTTTGTGTTCTTTATGAAAAATGGCGGGAACGGCCGCAATTTTTTTCAAATAATGGAAAAATATCCATGTCTTTACAATAATAATCTCACGGAATATTCAAGTGAAGAAAGTTCACGATTAGTCCACAATTTATGTTCCTTTTGTATCCAATATAAAGCCAAAATCATCAACATCATCACGAATCAAAGAAAATTTAGGCTACGATACGCTTTATGGAAAACGTCACTACATGAAAGCTGCACGGCGTACTTTGCAGCGTCTGCAGCTACGCCTCCGTGGACAGTAGTTTGAACGTAGAGCAACTGAAAACTTGACGTGTCCGACCTGAAAATTCTACTTACTTAAATTAAAGCCCCCGTTCAAGTCAAACATTTAAGTGTTAATTCATATTTTCGTTGAAAAGCTTGACACACTTTTTCAGTAGGTAAATGCTATCTATGGTAATTAATTTCATTTAGTAAGATTAACTACCCCAGATGAGATGGTCGGATGACTTTGAGTTACGCCGGACCGTACTGGCTCAGGAAGACGGAGAATAGGTCGGAGTGGAGGAGATTAGGAGAGGGTTACATCCAGCAGTGGATAGAAAAAGCCTGAAAAAGAAACAGAAAGAAAAAGAAGATTAACAGTCAACCTTGTTATTGTTACTAACAAAATTATGGATTGAATTGTCTGAATTAAATGATTTATTATTATGCTATCGTTGGCATTGAAACCTCTAAAAATCACTATTTGGTGATCTTTTGATCGATTGCAACAGATTTTTTATGGCATGCGCTAGATTAAAATTAATTTATTTCCACAAGGCAACAATTCTTACTTTAATAATATTACGAAATTTCAGAAAATTATTTTAATTTTACCCTGAATTCCGCTTGTCTTATCGAAAGTTGTTACCTTTGCACAGGAAAAAAAGGATGCTAAAGTCAGAGTCCCGTAACGTTCAGAGAAACAAAGAAGGATGGTCAAGATTTAATTTATAATTGCCATAAAAAGTTTGCAAACTTGTGCCTCAATACATAATAACAAATTGGTTTTCGGTTTGTGTATTTACCAAAATGTTGTAGGTTAGGTTAAGCTTGGGGGAAATCAGCACCACTTGTCCTACGTATGATTCACCGTTTAGTGCTTTCGTTTACTCTTGCTTATGCGTTAGTTTGCTTTACATTTGCACTAGCTCGTAATATTTCGCACTTTCTTTAGGCCATTAGATGTTGAAGCTATTTGCTTGGTTGTTATCTTTCTAGTGCTCACAGATCCGGAACAGGCGTTGTTCAAATCACTTTCCTGTTAACATGCTGGTAAATAAACCCGTTATGTCAAGTCTTGACGCAATATTGTTATCGGTTATCGATGTGGATGGCGTACACCAGTAGAAAAGTCATGGGCATGGGTAGTGCATCGTTAACACGGTTCCCATGGGGATCCTAATGAAGAACACAAACAGCTCCACGCTCTACCGAGTCGCCGCTACAGCGCGCGACCGCGGTCGCGTCGGGACGCGCGGTGACGTCACCGTCGACGATGCGATCGTGGCTCTCGGGGCACGTGGAAGGCCTCGGCCCGGCCGGCGCGGGCGCAACGAAAGTGAGACCGCGGGCGGGGTACGGGGCACGCCACCAACCGGGTCGACGAACCCCGCGCATCCAACCGATCCGCACTTGTAGAACACCGTCGCATTGTTTTAACATCCCGTACCGGCTAACGTATATTCTAACATTTCTCTCGCCGAAACTGAACTCGACATTTTGAAACGTATACCGCATTAAAGCCGACAAGCGGTCATGCATGATATTATCTCCTCACCTCCTGCGTTTAAGTCTTATTATTTTGTGGCAATATTTCATTGTTTATAGTCATGAATCTGTATAAGATTGAGAGCAACTCATAACATAATTCCTAAAAAAATTACCAACCCCAGAGCAGAGCATTTGCGGCTGTTATAATAATATCGATGTTGTACCTAAATGTTGTCTTTTACGGTCATATTGAAGAAAGCTTTGTTGTGATTAGTTTATTTTACTATGATGAAGTTTGACGGTAGTTTCGTGTTAAAAAAGGCTTTGCTATTTTAGAAAAATGCCGGAAGAACAATATTTAAAAGAAACATCTACTTTGACTAGCTAGACAATAGTCTTTAAGTCGTCGGACTTAAAGATAAACAAGATAAGATAAAAATGTGTATCGCAGATGGGTTTCGTAATTTCGTTAGAACGTTTGTCTTGCAATTATTCAACGGAAGCGGGCAGGTGAGGCGAGTATCCGTCGCGTGCTTCGCCGGCGCCCGAGAACTCCTGGTATACGCGCTCTATGGGGCTGACGAACGACGGTTATTGTCCGCATAACTTGCGCCGTGGTACTGCTGTGCTGAGTATGGGTATAGACAAAATGACAACAGAGCGCCTAGTGTAATCAACGGTCAAAAATAACGTCTCGAACGCGTTTGCGAACGGTATGAGAATTGTTTGTTGTCGATACGTGCCAATAGTGACTACCAATTTGCCCGTAGTAATTCAGACGTAAATGTAAACGCAATCGAAACTTTTTTTTTGGCTGTCGACAACACTAGACTATACGATGCGAAGTCAGTGTATAATTTATATCTTACGAGGTACTTCTAGGGTTCTAATGCTGTACCGACATAACACCACAATTTTAGGGTATGATTTCCGCTTAGCGCATCGTAGAACTACATTCGTTTAGTCAGGAACAGACGACCTCGTGATACGGTGATCTTCGAATCCACATAATATTAATTTTATTTACAAACTACATAAAAAAATAATGCAAAATTAAACGTCACTTAAAATGCTCTATCTCTTGTTGCTGTACGTCAATAAGTAATTGTAAACAAAAAAAAAACATTAAAAAAACGTAAAATAGTCCTCTAAAATAATGATAAATAAATAAAATGAAATAAAATGCGTTTATTTCGGACAACAGAAACTAAAGCCTAAAGTTTTATGGCCTAGCACTAAGCAGCAGAAATATGAAGTCGGTGCGGTGCGAGCGGAATATTCCTTGACTTCATATTTCT
Source organism: Clepsis dumicolana (assembly GCA_963691665.1). Taxonomy (NCBI): domain Eukaryota; kingdom Metazoa; phylum Arthropoda; class Insecta; order Lepidoptera; family Tortricidae; genus Clepsis; species Clepsis dumicolana. The sequence continues at coordinate 3,731,618 of OY829514.1, forward strand.
GCTGCTTAGTGCTAGGCCATAAAACTTTAGGCTTTAGTTTCTGTTGTCCGAAATAAACGCATTTTATTTTATTTTATTTATTTTACCCCCGAGTGTTTCAACACACGAGAAGTAAAATACATTTGCACCCGTGTGCAACACAAAACTTTTCACCTCACTGTAGCGAGGAAAGCGCAACATGCTAAAAAACGGCTCATAAAAATAAATATTCATCACTGGAATAACTGTTTTTTTTACGACATTATAACAGAAAACTCTTGAAGTTGTGTATAATTTTACGTGACTCGGAGTCGGTGAGAATTTTTTTATTGACAATGTTGACATTTACGACGATGCGTTTTGAAATTGCATCGACTCAACTTGTTCGTTCAGAATTATATACAACATCATTATAAAAAAAACAAATGTTTCATAGAATTTTAAGCACCATGAGATAAAGCTAAATTTGGTATTTTTTTTTAAATTCTCAAACCATTTATCATTTATTTAATGATAATTAATATCGTACGAACCATTATTATGAGCGTTTTACGTTTTGTTATATGTCCAAAGCTACCTTAACACGCTCCACTCCAAGGTCAAATTACTTTCCCCACTAGTGGATAAAATGCGATTTTAGTGAGGGGAAAAGTTAAGTACCTACACTGCATATTAAATAAAAGCTTGTAAAATCAACAACGTCGAAAAAATTACGAAACCAAAGCGTGAAACGCTGGCTTGTGAAGGCGATGCTATGCCATCTGAATCATCTACGTGGTACAATTTTTTTTTAAATCTTGCTGACCGGAAAAATATTGATCGGTCAGTAGTATTTCCCGCTTGTAAACCTCCTACTGCGATGGTACATACATCAGTAAGCCAAAGTTTTGTAGTCTACAGATAATTCAATCCACTGGTTTTTGGAAAATGTATAAAATTGGTGATGTTTACTCCACAACATAGGATTTTATCTATCATTCTGCGTGGAATGAACGATCTGTATTGTGGACCAATGATAAAGTTAAGGTCAAAGTTCATAAACCTTTTTTGCCGTTACGTATATGTACGTATAACGTTAATCTAAAACTTTGCTTCTCTAAATAGTCATTAGAATATAGCTCTAAATCTTCAACTTTATTTTAGTCGCGTGTGATAATTATAATTACACGTCGGAATAGATGCTGACCGTTGAGGTAGTTATTGTGTTTAACATCAAGGTCGATCGGTTTGAGGCTCTGCAGGTGCCGGTCTATGTAGAACTCATATAAGGGGCAATACACATGTTACACTTTGATCCATTCGCATTACGGATAACTTTATTTTAGTAACCAAGATATAGTTTTTTATCTACACACATATCATAAGTCCTCTATAATGCGTTCAGAAACCGTAGAAAATGACCAGCATTGCAGTACATCGTCGCCTCCCCCGCCAACCACCTCCACCAGCAGGTCAGCAGTAAAGTAATAGTCATTACGACATCTAATTCGATGTCGTAATGACTTTTCGATATCGAATTCTATGTTTCAAATTTGAAAACCAACGTAATTAACAATCATAGAGAAATAAAACGGATCACTCACGTATATAAGTCATGTTCGGCCCGACATGTATAAATAATAATGTAATGTTTTATTTTTTTTACAATAAAAAAAAAACAGTTTACGAAACGTCAGCTCGGTATGTTTGTCTATGATTAAAAAAAAAAACAGTCAATTTCGTGACAGATATGGGTATGATATATGCCTTCGGCTTCTGAACCCATCTTAGAGTACTTATAATATGTGTGTAGATAAAGTAATGTATGCAACTCCACATAATTAGGCCTTAAAACACTCGTGTGATCCTATTATGAAACTCAGCTTCGCCTCGTTTCATAAAAACACACTCGTGTTTTAATTTCCCTCGTTTTGTAGCAGTTGCATAAACTACTATTTTATTACTAGATCAATATTCCAGGGTTATGAATGAGTCTCTGAGTTACATAAATATTGTGTAGTTTCAATCGGCTGGATGAATATAACTAAATGAGACGATCAGTTGGGTTAGGTCGCGCACGCAAGATATGGCGCAATTTAAAAGGTACAGCAAATATTTTCGCTCACTCGGGCTCGAGTTGAGATAGAGATTCAAAAGCTGATCTTATGATTGAAGTAGGTATAGTCGCCGCTCGCTCGATACATCATACGTCAGTCAGTTAGTCAACATACTCAAGTACGCCCTGTGGCTTTGTACCTAACAATTTAAGCTGGTTCGTTTAAAACCAAACACACATGAAGACAAGCTCATGTCCAATCGTAAGATTGCATTAGCAACGCCACGTGGGCTTCCTATGCTATAATCGATTTATTCAAAGATATTTTGGCAATAAAAGACAGCTTAGCATATCTTTAAAACATTAATTGTGTCCAATAAAGCGGGCCGGCTTCCCTCACCGGCTCCATACAAGCTCCGTAGCGTGCGTAAAACTGGTTTTTGTAATCGTAATGACAACGCTGTCGGGGTTCTAGACTAAGCGAATGTTATAAAAAGGTGGGTCCACTGTGTCTTCACCGAATTATGTGTTTATTTATTTTGACTAGCAATGGTTGAAAAAAATACTGCCCTTAAAAGGGTAACGCCCTCAGAATACTTAGGAATTTTACCGTTCGTCGCAATTAGGTATACGATTAAACGGAATTTAGCGCCTATTAATACTAAAAGTAAGTATGTTCCGTATAAATTAGGTCACCTCAACGCGATAACGAAGCAATAATTGATAAATCCGGGGAGTGCAATATTGTGGGGCGAAGTCTCCGGGCTGACGTCTTCTCACGGGTCGTTAACTGTTCTTACACATTGATGCTGAAGTCGTTCAAATATTTGTGTTTGCGATTTGTGTTTGAAACTCGCGCCTAAAAACGTTTCTTTTCCTTGTTTATTTAATAATGTGATACTGATTCAAGTAGATACTCTGCTAAAATGCATTAATATAAATAGCAACATCCCTCAAACACAGGGTGATGCATACAAAGGATATATTATACAATGACCACTTTTACAACAACTTATTGTCTTAGCACTTTGCCTGTAGGAGTTCGTCAGAGTCGGGTGTCCCTCCTGCATGCTCGGCTACCTAGAACCTTGTTACAGTGAACCGATTTTGTGTCATTAGAGGGCGTGAATATTTAAGTAGAAATGGCGGGCCCGGGGTGCGGTTATACTCCCATTCCCGGTTGGAATATAGGACTGTTGGGATTACCTTCTCATTGAATTAATTCTGTTTGCTGATGTAAAAGAAAAAGCACGACGATCAAATTTCGTTGCAAGAATTTTAAAAGAAAGCAATTATTTTTATTATTACTACGTGTCTACACAACGGTCTAACGGTAACCAAAGTCTGGGAAGTCAAAACCTGGGAAGTACCTACCTACTTACTGAAAATAGAATAGGTAAGTTTGAAACTACAGAAATGGGCATTCCTTTGTATGCAAACTGCTAAATCAATAGCTGTGTACTGTAACCGCACGATGCACGTGCGTAGTCTCCAAATGTTATTTGGAAAGCTGTTTGCATATTTATCTACTCACAACCAATCTTTGGATTCAACACTCCCGGCAGACACTCGATATTAATCGATTGGTATTGTGTTGTTCGGAGGGCCTTGTTCAATCAAGATGGGGGTCATCCTGCCCGCCCAAAAGTTGCGCCCGCGAAGTGGAGAACAGTCATATCCTATCGATTTGTTAAGATGGCGTGCGCGAAGGGGGCGGGGGTGGTCGGTGCGGGGCGGCCGCAGCCTCCGCGCGGCTGCAGGCTCGCGTTGCACCTGCCACCTGCCCGCAGCCCGCACCAACCGAGACGCATGACACGCTAGCGACACCAGCCCTCTAAGTGCATGGCGCTGACGTGAGGCTCCATGCATACCCCCCCCCTTTGCAATTTCCGCAAACAAAGCCAATTCTGGCTTAACGAGCGCGGTGCGAGCTCACCTTCGTTGTGTTACGGTCAGTCTCTGAAACTGCATTTTAATGTCGAAGTAAAACATCGTCTATTGAGAGATTTGTTCGCTGGTCACATGCCAGAATTTAGATCTTTACGGTGCAAAATTAATTAAGGGTATTGGTAGTTTTACACTTAAATTTTTCATGTTTATAGACGACATGCCATGGCTGGCAGCAGTAAACTTGTAAAAAGGACTGCAATAACAGGTGAGTTTTAAATTGTCATCTGTTTGCCGCGCATTTACAACGAAAAGCCATCAAAAAATAATAATAACAAAACCAGAATTCAATAGTATTAGTTGCAATCTAGAAATGGGATGGCTTTGATTGTAGAAAATTATCAATAAATATCTGTCTGCCTAGTCTATCTAGATCTAGACTATATTCGATTAAAGCCTAGATAGATGCTCTTATATGTATGATACAAATTAATACAAGTTAGTATTCCGGTAACTCTAAGCACCTGTGGGTTATGCTATCATACTTACTACTATACTACTGAGGGTCGAGCACGACTTTACGAAAGCTGCGTAACGTTACGGTTATCGTATCGAGATCGAGAAACCTCATACTAAATTTTAGTTCCAAATACGCTCACGGGCGGGCGCTGTTCCAAACGTCATACAAACTCGACAACGTTTACTATTCGACTTTACGTTAAGCAGCATTCGTAAAGTCGTGCTCGACCCTCTGACCGTACTCGATTGCTCAACCAAGACATCAATCGTGTTGACACAGAACTATATCGCGATAGAAGTAAAGAGTTCATCGATTTACATATGAACCGAGCGTGGAACATTTTGCGTAGCTAAGTATTTTGATGTCACGAGTGTAATTTAGTGAGGAAATACCTCGATCAACAGATCCCAACTTTTTTGGTGGTGTTTGAACAGTTATTTGTAGAACAAGGTATTTTGTTTTTAAAATTTGACGTCGCACGTGGAAAGCGGTCCTGAGCTGGAACGCGTAATGAGGTTCTCAGCCTTTCTTTTCAGCACGCGAGGTACCCTACATACACTCTTTCCTTCTATCCCGATATAGTTCTGTGCCTGTTGAACTGTCCCCACTTTGTCGCGTGGCACTGTTTACTAGTCAACCACATTACATGGTAGTAAACATAAACAACACGATTCGCTGAGAGTAGCTCTCACTTTACACTACATTGCTAACCTATATTAGCTTTGAAAATGAATTTTACGACTGTGTCTTTAGCTACTGACTGACATGGCAATGTCGCAGACAGCACACCGTGATCATAAAGCGGTACCTACTCGTCACCTTTCGGCGGCATCACTCGTATTTGTCGTCACTTAACCACGAAGCGTCCTCACGACATAGATCGCGCTACATACACCGCTATATTCATAACCGTGACATAATATGACACATGAAACATACAATCCACGAGACCTACGGAGCGAATCACCCGTACGAGCACGGACATCTGCTATGCGTACAATGCACACTTCGAAAATTAATGTTTTCCAAACTCGGCTCTATGCAAGGCCTGTGTGCAACTGTTCTGTTCACCCACTAATTGGTGTAAACCTCACCTTTTTAACAGACTTCAAAAAAGTAGGTTCTACGTTCCACTGTATTTTTTTTTTAAGCTATCATCTTTCATCGTGTATACATCGTTAATATCAGATTAAGTTGATTGAGTTGCGAATTGCGAATAAACAACACATTTACAATCCAAAAACGATCGATAGCCAATTAAATTCACGCATCAATTTTCTTTAACCGTTTCTTTAAAACAGCAGTGCGGGCAATGAACTATGAGTATTATGGAGCAATTAATGGAAGCTACATATACGATTTAAATTAACTAAAATTGGGATGTTACGGTCGGTTATATTGATAGTTTCGTCACCTATTAAATTTAGTATTATTATAAATTAATGAATCACTTCCAGAAGAAACAAATGTATGAATAGGGAAATATGAGTAATAAATTTACAACAGATCTTTGAGGTTAGGTTGTTCGTTCTGTTTTCCCACACGAAATTCTATTCTTTCCTTTTCTCCAACTTGAAATTTAAAAAAAAATTAGACGATTTCGTTCTTTAGACAATGTGTCTTCCCGGATGAAACATGATTTTACAAGAAAAACAGTGTTGTTAAAATGTGCAGAATAGGAAAGCGATAAAAATAAATATAAGCCGCGAATTAGTCGGTGTGCAGTGTACGCGGCCTTCAGCGCGGGCTTCTCGAGGCGCGCCCCCGGCCGCGTCCGAATCCCCTGCGACCGAGCCCCGTCAAGGTCGCAGACAGCTCCTGGCACATTTTTATTCGGTCTTGCTCTATCATTTAGTAGGTTAAACACATAAACGCCCGTTTGTAAAAGAAAAAATACGATGCTCTTTTGTCGCGTTGCTGTTTAGGGTTCCGTACCCAAAGGGTAAAAAGCGGGACCCTATTAATAAGACTCCGCTGTCCGTCCGTCCGTCTGTCTGTCTGCCTGTCTGTCTGTCCGTCCGTCCGTCCGTCTGTCACCAGGCTGTATCTCTTGAACCGAGACAGTTCAAATTTTCACAGATGATGTATTTCTGTTGCCGCTACAGGTAACAACAAATACTCGACTACACTTGTATCTCTCTGTTTGTTGTATTTATTTCTATATTTTCTGTACAATAAAGCGTTTACTTACTTACTTAAATAGTAAAAACAGAATGAAATAAATATTTAATCGGGGCTCCCATACAACAGACATAATTTTTTTGCCGTTTTTATTGATAATGGTACGGGAACCTTTCGTGCGCGAGTCCAACTCGCACTTGGCCGGTTTTTTAGTAGCTGTCCCATGAACCGCCGAATAAAGATAAAGATGAGGTTTTTGAATTGGCGTGCATTACTATTTTTTCACCAGTTAGCTAAAGTATTTACGAAGTAAAAGATAGTTTGCTACCCCCAGGCTCATCGATAGGGATTGACAATGGATGTGAATAGAAGGGTGACAGCTTGGGCTTGCTTTATTGTAGCTATGTGTCAGTTGTTTTAGTTCAGTATCTATTTCTATCGGAAGTCAATGGACGACTTTGAGCTGAAATAAATATCTGACATATTTCTTTTACGGTTTGGTTTCAATACCATAGAAATAGAACAAACAGGAGATGTCACCCTTCAGCTTATTTCAATAGAGCGCCTTAGCAGCAATGTGACGTGGCATGAAACCATCACATGTTCCTTTGTGTTTATATCTAGGTATATCTCGGAACGACAGGCTGAGCGTAAAGGCAATCCATAAAGTTTGCGAAAACTTTTTTTTTTATAGCGCTCCATTGCAAGGACCCTGCTTTCAATTTATAATTAATATAATATTCTGTACCAGCGGTCATATAACAAGTACAAACTATCGACGACAGCTCACTACAGGAAGTCATGCCAAGACACAATATGTGTATCCTGTTTTATTATCGCGCAGTCTCAATTAACTCGTGTGAGCGTTACCTATTCCAACTTGTTTAATTATAAGGCCGATCCCGGCAATAATGGCGGCTGGACCTGGAATAATGACAACACTATCGCTACAAATGTTGCCGCCTCATGTCATTACCATTAGTTACTAGAATAATTTATGTGTTTTAATTTATAATAATGTTCAATCGGCACGTCAATAGTTACACTGGACCAAAATGAAGGATTTGTAAAATTACAACATTTAAGTACCCATAGTTTTTAATACAAATGCATCGTTTGCATGACGACAATAGCTTTGTCAGCTTGGCAATGATTGTCAAAATTTCATTATCCAGATTAGTAATTCAAGAGATCGGCCACACCGGTGATCAAAATATGCTGACGGCGCGTTTACGCAACAAAATTAATGAAGAAAACGTCGCATCACAGCGTCAAGCTCAGTGCGGTCTATGCTTTATATTGCATTCGCGTTGCTCCTAACGAATACGGCCCTAGATAGGTATAGTATAAGACAGCGAATGATTGAAGCAAGCCCAAAGCGGATTTTTATTTCGTGAAAGGTTAGTTAAAGACGAGTTGCCGGAACATTAGTAAAATTGTTGTATGTTTCGTAACCCAGCCAGGAAGGCATACTAATTTTGTGCGACGCAGATTTTAATATTTTGCATTTGTTACAGTGGCCCAGTCGGAAGACTCACCGGTTGCAATGAAACTCAAAAAAATATGTCTAAAGACGCCAGTCGGGGAAGAGCAAGCAGCACAAGCAGTTCTAGACCCCGCGATAGGTAAGATAATCTACGAAGAAAACCTACAATACCTTCAATCATCCCTAAACTTAACACGCCACTATGAATGCGCCTGAACTTCATCCTTAGCTCTCTTTCGAGGCATTCATTGACACGCAGTGTAAGAAAAACGTTTGTCACATAAGCTGAAAGCAATGCCAAGAACCAAGAACATGATCTCTGACTAATGCTTTTATCGTCAGACTGTGATGATGTCCACAGTGTGCATAATTTTTCGTCGTCCTCTACCCAAAAAGTAAGATGTCTTGGCCGCGTAGCTACCGGTTAGTAAATTGTACTTAGATCCTATCTTGACGTAAAAATAACATTTGTTACAAGACCGCGCCAACTATCCAAATCGATAAGAATAATAAGTGTGCGTGTTAAGTATAGGTATTTTTAAGCACGGTCTCCATCGCGAGCATTCACGTCCAGGGCTGAAAGCGAATTTTTCATCTGGATTCAGATATTTTAGTCACTTGTACGTAAATGCTCTCGGTTGTATTGTAACCTCTCGCTGAAAAAGCCTCGCTGAAATTATGCTGGAAATAGGAAGTTTGTATTTTGGTATAGTATGGCGAATTTATTCTGTAATTCGTTAGTAAATAAATAAACCTTGCTATAAATTTCTCCCTTTGTAATAAAACTCTTGAGCAATCTCCTCCAACTTCCATGTTACCAGTTTTGCTTTATATTGGTTTTACTTGTGGTAGTTTACTAATGTGTTCCTCCACACTCGGGCGGGAAAACCCTAGTACTGTGACCGGGCAATGAACAAAGAAATCTCATTGGCGCTTTCCCGCAATCGCTGGTTCAGACCTCAGTTCACGAATCGTTCGCGCGACAGTCTAGAGAATCCCTAACGGATGGCCACCAGATGGTTTTGCTAATTCCATGGTTGTTAATGTTATTTATTATATTTCGTCAAGCACGGTTTCATTCGATTGAAATAAATCTGTGAAATATTCAAACCAAAAAAAACCTATCTTAGTGTTCGGATGTCATTAAGGAATGCTCAACTGAAACTCCTGTTGCTTAATTTTTCAGTCCAATTACTACCCTTGTGCTTCGAGTTGGGACTCGTAGACCCTTATATAAAATGACATTAGCGTGTACAGTTGACAGAAAAATATTTTTCTTTTAGTGTATTTTACAAATTTTAAAGGAATTATGCTAACAATAATAGTTAAAACAACAATAAATAACAACTTGAAACCTTCACAATCGGAATTTGAAACGTAACTATAGAAAAAGTTCGAAAAAAACGCAAGAGAAATTACCAGCGGCACGGGCGGTGCAGCAGGCTACGCGGTACGAGGCAAGTGCCAACTCGAAGTAAACTGATAGTCCATTTCTTATGTTAGTAAATATGTATATTTCTATTTTGCAGATGTGTTGACAGCTACCTAACTGTAGTCTTAAGTTTGTATCTATACTGTGTTTTGACCGCCGTATTTTTGTCTGCCTAGGTAACTTCGACGTCGGGAATGAACGTAAGTTAACAATTGTTACTCATATTATACTACTTTCTTTTAATTGTTTCGTCTTGACTTGACACCTTCCTTCATTTCCTTAATATTTAATGCCTGTGCCCATCCCGTTGATTGAATTGTGCTTTTATTTCTCATCGCGCGACGCAACGGTCTATATGATGTCATCGATTTAATTGCGGCGGCCTCTTCATTACCTACATATATTAAAACAACATTACTTTATGTCTTCGCTTGAAGGCAAGCATCAATAACCCTGTCACTACCGATCTATTTTACATTCTTCTGTAAACATTTTATTTCTTTATTATTTATCACCTACCTATCTGACGATTTCTTAGCGGTCTGGTGTACTAAAAATCCGTATTGCTCCTTACAAATTTACTGTGAGCAACTGTGGTGTGGTGATTGATTCTACTGGTCTTACGGCCGTTCCCAAAATTCAATCCACAGATAGTTTTCCTTGCCAACAGATACATTTTGACAGATTACCCATAGAAAATGTGTCCAAATGTAACTATTGGTAAGGAAAACCCTCAGTGGATTGAATATTGGGAACGGCCGTTAGTGGATCAAGCCTGTAGCCTGTCTCGCTGACAAGCGTTATACGAAGTTCAAAACTTGCCTTTTGTAGCGTATGCATGGAACCAAAACTGAAGTTGAAGGACATAGATTGATCTTAGTTGAACTATTAGAGTGTGACCACATGGTGCATAGTGTTTTATTTGGTTCCGCATATGTTCATATAATAAGCAGATAAAATTTCAACTATTATTTTTATTTTAATAGTAAACTTTAAAGAAGTTAGGTATTGCAAGCGAGCAGAGTTTACAGTGCGTGACGCTTTACATCACATTGCTCATCGCGTATATAGACATGCTGGCATGTACTGTTGGCCGCTTATGTTGATATAATTTACATATATAGGTAGTCGTGCACAGGTCGTTAATGGTGTACGTGGATCTGTTGTGTGGTACGCGGGTGGAATAACCTATAATTAGATGCGCGTACACCAATCCTCAGGCGAGGAACTCGTGGACGTCTCGCTCGCCCGACATCCGCTAACCAATTTAATGCAAAGCAGTCATCCTATCACTGCAAATCTACGCCGATTCGACGCGGGAACTGCTGGCTAAAAACATTGATTAAATTTATGTTTCCGGATTGTTGCGACCACCGAATACTGAATTAAAGTCACCTACTTTTGTTAAGTAGTTTAGATTACTACGGATACTTCAAAGCACGCCCATAGGTCATCGTTGTGTCATTGACATAGTAATGGTCGGAGACGGTGAGGTGATGGGGCTGTATGGAAGGTGTATCAAATTGTCAAGTGAGGCAGTCGTTGCAGGTGGTTGTAGGGCGGGCAGTCGATCTTGTTGAAGGATGAGGATCTCGGTGAGCGCGGGTAGCGTTGGCGGGCATCCCGGGCGGCGGGCGCGGGCGCTTGGCTGCAGCGCGGCGTGCTCTCGCCGTGCGTGGCGTGGCGTTGCAACTCCTCCACGGCCGGTAATTTGATTGGGCCCGAGCTGTCACCTATGCGCCGCAGTCGCCCGGCCGTCGCTCGCCGGCTATCGATTAGAGCCCCCGCCCTCTTACCCCGCGCCGCCCGCGAACCGGATCTCGTCACGCCGCCATTGTGTACCCGCGACGCTTAAAACGCATTCGTTTCTCCCGATGCGAAAACGACGCATTCCTTCCGCGCGCCCGCCCGCACCCCGCCGCCGCCGGCCGCGCCGCATCGCGCCACGCAGGGCCAGTCGGCCGACCCTCTCATTACACTTTTACCACATTACCACTCCGCCACTCGGCCGCCGACCGCGCCAAACAAAACCGACCATTGACAATCCTTTCATATCTCGAACGAGCCGTAAACTTCCACATTATTTGCTCGTAACAAAACGAAGGCAATAACAATCAACGATGTCTCCCTTGATTATGACATGCTTATATTTTTTATCTGACCTGTCAAAAGAAACTGGCATTGCATCCAACACATCCCCTTTTCAAGTTTTAAAAACCCCGACACCAATATTAAGTCTATTATGCTACCTGCTTTAAAAACCCGGTCAAGACAACATCGTTTGTCCATCGTGCCCCAGGACGCCCCACAATTCGTTTTCCCATCCGTAGTGGTCTCATAGATATGCAAATCTAATTTTAAGTATTTTTTATGACATGGTGAACCTGTAGAGCCTCTTCACTTGTGATAGGTTTTCTTTTAAATTGCAGTGTTATCCACTACCTATAAATACCATGATTTTTAGGGATCCGCACTTCAAAAAGAAAAACGTAACCCTTATAGTAGCACTTTGTTGTCCGTCTGTCGGTCTGTCTGTCAAAACCCTTTCTCTCTGGAACGCGTGGAGGGAGGTACCATGCTGAAATTAATTTTAAATACTCGAGCCTGCACTCCCTTGAATCTGTGAAAAAACAAATTCCTAAGTCAGCCCAATCAAAAAATACAGTCATTTAAAAGGGTGTTTCCTTACAATTTCCCGTATTGTGAAAACCCAAAGGGTATTTCCGGTTGTCCTAGAAACTTGAAATTTGGTATGAAGGTAGAGCCCTTATAGCACTACTGATCAGATAAATCTTAAAAACTTAATTTGTTATGTCTGTCTGTATGTATTTATCAGTGACCATAATATGAAGTACCATTTCACATTGCATACATTTTGCTTAGGAGCAGGCTGCTAACACAGGATATGCTAAAAATATACATTATATCAAAAACTACAAGGTACTTACAGTTGTCCTAGAAACTTGAAATTTGGTATGAAGGTAGCTCTTATAGCACAATCAATTATACAAGTCTGAAATTTTATAATTTTTACGTTGGTCTGTATACCTATATCAAAGACCAATATAAAATTACCCCACTCTGCGTACATTTTGCTTTGGAGCAGGGCTCTACTAACACTGGACTATTCAAAAAATTTCGGGAAAAGCAGGAAAAAATCTTCGGGGACCCGATTCCCATGTTAGACGAACTACAACCTACACACTTACCTACACATTTGTACGGAACCCTTTGAGTGCGAGTCCGACTAGCACTTGACAGGTTTTTGGGGTTCCGAAGCCAAAATGGCCAAAAGGAACCCTTATGGTTTCGTCATGTCCGTCTGTGTCTATCTGTCCGCGGCATAGCTCCGAAACTATTGACACTAGAAAGCTGTAATTTTGCATAGATGTACATTTTAATTAGGCCGAAAAAGTTCTGTCATAAAATCTTGAAAAAAAATTTTTTTGGGGTACCTCGCCTACAGTAAAGTGGGGATGATTTTTTATTTCTTACCCACCCCATAGTGTGGGGTATCGTTGGATAGGTCTTTCAAAAATATTGGGGGTGCTCGAAGATCATTTTTTCGATAGGGTTATTCGTGTGCGAAATATTTAGCTTTGAAGTGCTCATTTTCGTTGGAGTCCCCACACTGCGCACAGTTTGCTTAGGAATAGGGCTCTGCTTACACTGGTTTTGAATGGGTGTGATGAAAAATACCTTTAAAATTATGTATCTACGCCAGGGCTCTTTGGTATTGGCTTAGGAACCCTATCCTGGGCGTGTCCGACACGCTCTTGCCCGGTTTTTACATTGACATGATTTATTTCGCTGGTTACACTTGACTCTAACATGAAGTCGGTTAAAAAATTAGAACTTTAAAGCTAATATTAATTAAATTTTTTCAACATACCATTTTGTCGGCGCGACTAATTAATATGTATACATATATCTAATATATGCCAAATTACAGCTTTCAGTTGCGAGAGTCTTGACGCGATCAGACTGTTAAGAGCTCCTTGTTGACTACGAAACCCTGAAAACAGAACTGAACCCGTTTCCTACTCAAGTTGTAGAACATCTCAGCCTAAGCTAAGCGCATGCTATTGTACTGCGCAGACGTAACGCGCTATTCTGAAATTTATAATTCTGACAGCGGGAGCGGGAGATTATGATAGCAATAGTAATAGATGTTGCAAGTATAATTGGGATGCGACGAGAAGTTTGTAACTAGACAACCGGATATTACTTACACAGGGTGTTACAAAAATACCAGTAAAACCGAAAGGGGGTTTAAGAGTCCATTTACAGTATTTGAATCACTGTATGAAACAAAAAATATATATTTAATTTTTTCATGTAATATGCAAATCCTAACCCTAAATTTTTTACGGGTTATTTCGTAACACGTATGTTTGTTCGTTATTATTTTCCAATATGGCAAGTTTTTACTAACGCATCTTCACTGGGGTCAATAAGCGAAATTTTTTGATAAGTTGGGCCTTATAATTTTAAATTTTTTTCTGGCGTCATTTTGTTGAGGCCAACCACATCGCGATCTCCATCGCGGGCATCCACGTCCAGGATTGAAAGCGAACTTTTTATCTGGATTTAGACATTTAGTCGCTCTTGGACCGAGAGGTAACCCACGTTGAAAAACCCGCACTGAAATCGCATCTGGAAATAGGAAGTTTTCATTCTAGTATAAATATGTCTGATTATAGCGAATTACGTAATCCTGTAAGTACCTACTAGTAAATAAATCTTGCAAATTTTCTCCCTTGGTAATAAAACTCGGGAGCAATCTCCTCCAACTACATTTTCAAATCTTTCTGACGTAATTTTGTTGAGCCGAATCACATTAGTATAGGCCATAGGGTGCATTCAACGACATTCTATACACAAGGACTTATACAAAATCATAGACAAGACCTGGTACTCTCAACCAATTTCACCCTACTATTGCTTTAACTGAATCAGTCTTGATCTTGACTGACAATATAATTATAATGGTCTCAGGGAGTTAGACAATTGTGATCGAGACAAATAATAATATTATACTCATAAACCCCTAAATCGTTAATCCTGCCGCTAAGCAGCAGTGCTTGCACTGTTGTGTTCCTGTGTGGAGAGTAAGACAGCCGGTGTAATTACGGGCACAAGAGGCATTTCATCTTAGCCCTCTAGGTTGGCAACGCATCTGCAAGCCCTCCGGTGTTGCGGGTGTCTATGGGCAGTGGTGATCATTTACCATCAGGTGACCCACTTGCTCGCTTGCCTTCCTCATTGTATAAAAAAAAGTATTAAAAAAAAAACCGGACAAGTGCGAATCGGACTCGCGCACGTGGGTTCCGTATAAATATTTTAACGCTTTTCCCTGGTGTTTTAAGAAGTCGAGTGTTAGCAGAGCCCTGCTCCTAAGCAAAATGTACGCAGTGTGGGGTTAACTTACATTGGTCTGCTAAATCTACAGACAGACATAAAAAATTAAGATTTTGATACTTTTGTGAGTGGTGCTATAAGAGCTACCTTCATACCAAATTTCAAGTTTCTAGGACAACTTGAAGTACCCTTTAGGTTTTGGATTTCAGCAATTTGTGTGGAAATAGCCTTGTTAATGACTGTATCTTTTGATTAGGTTGACTTAGAAGGTTGATTTTTTCACGGCTTCAAGGGACCGCAGGCTTGCGTACTTGATATTAATTTCAGAATGCTACCTCCACGCGTTCCAGAGAAAAAGGGTCTTGACAGACAGACAGACCGAAAGTGATCCTATAAGGGTTCCGTTTTTTCCATTTGAGGTACGGAACCCTAAAAATGAACCCCTTTAAAATTATTGTTATTTTATTGAATCAAAATATTACTAGATATACTAAAATTAGAGCCCGTTAAGTGAACACATTTTATTTTTTACTTGTAGGTTTTTTGTGTGGGGGGTTATTTTAATTTTTAATTTAATTCTAGTGCCTAATTATTTTATTTACCGACTAGCTTATGCCCTCCGGCTTTGCCCCCGTGAAATATTTCAAAATGGGCTAGTTCGAAAAATCCCTTCTTAGTTCACCTCTAGGATACTCAAGGTATATGTTTGCCAAATTTCAAGTCTCTAGGTCCAGTGGTTTAGGCTGTGCGTTGTCTGTCAGTCAGTCAGTCATTCAGTCAGTCACAGTACTGTTTTATAGGTATATAGATTAACAACAAGGAAAGTGTATTTCTTGTGCACGTATTCGTAGGTATGTATAGATACGTTCATAAGAGCTGGCTTGCTGGCTTATCACTTCGATCCAAAGCATTATTGGCTAACCGTTTGAAATAAAGAATAACTTCTTCACGTGTTAGGCGATGTAAAATTGCGGAAATCCGCGTGACCAAACTGGAGAAGACTGTTACACAACCACTTATTGGTCTTCTCGGCGTACAGTACAATTCGTGCTATTTTCGAGTAAACCTTTCGTTCGACGCGGTCGCTTAATAGAAATGAAAAAAACCGGCCAAGAGCGTGTCGGACACGCCCAGGATAGGGTTCCTAAGCCATTACGAAAAAGCCCTGGCATATATACCTAATTTAAAGGTATTTTTAACCGACTTCAAAAAAGGAGGAGGATTCTACGTTCCACTGTATGTTTTTTTTTTTTTTTTTATGTATGTACATCGATTACTCCGTCAATAGTAGACCGATTTTCAAAATTGTTTTTTATTCGAAAGGGTATACTCCTGAGGTGGTCTCATTGTCACCAAGTCATGATCTGATGATGGGATCCCAGGGAAATCGAGGGCAACCCTCAAATTTTATAGGCACGTATTATGTGTTTCATATATTTTCTAAAGCTATTCAAGTATTTGCGTCTGGTAATCATCATCTCATGTTGATGAGCTGATGATGGAAGGTACGACTCCTTAACGGTTAGGAGTTGGAGGATAATCTGAAAATGTTAAATCATTATTCGAAAGGGTATACTTCTGAGGTGGTCCCATTGTCACCAAGTCATGGTCTGATGATGGGATCCCAGGGAAATCGAGGGCAACCCTCAAATTTTATAGGCACTTATTATGTGTTTCATGTATTTTCTAAGGCTATTCAAGTATTTGAGTCTGGTAGTCATCATCTCATGTTGATGAGCTGATGATGGAAGGTACAACTCCTTAACGGTTAGGAGTTGGAGGGTAATTCTGAAAATGTTAAATCAACGTAAAATTGTGAAATAAAAATCTTTTAACAAAAAAGTAAAACCGCCTTTTAAAAAAACCTTAGAAAAAAAACGTAAAATAATGATAAATAAATAATATAAAATAAAATGCGTTCATTCCGGACAACAGAAACTAAAGCCTTAGCCTTATGGCCTAGCACTAAGTAGCAGAAATATGAAGTCGGTGCCTCATTCAAAGAATATTCCGCTCGCACCGCATGTTTTCTGTGTTATGCTGTAATTTACGAAAACTTCGGATGAACTCTTGAACCGAAACAAACATGAGATGCAACTAAAACCTCTTACCTTGGGATAGTAAAGCTAAAGACTAGTAAATATTCTGTCTGAATGTAAATCTTCTCATTCATGGATAAGAAAGAGGATATTTTAGGATTAGGTACGCATTTTAATTGAGTTTAAACATTCATCATTGCCACAGTCTGTCTGTCTTCACCATGACTATCCTTCTTGAGATACCGAATACACTCTACAGCTTATTAAGTCGGCAAGAAATAGTGCTATTGACCCTTTGAGATTCATAATTTCGACTGTTTTAACTAACTTACTGTTAATCTGGCATCACGATAGTTCCAGTTAAAATGAAAATAATCGATTTATTGATTATTTTTGTTTTTATTTTTATGAAACATTCATAGAATGAAATTCAACATACAATGACAATGCAAAGAAAAATTCGTTAAGCAGCTGGACTTGAACCAGCAACCTCGGTAATCCGTACCACGCTCCACCAATTAAGCTATACTTAACGTTGGTGTACCTAACGAATTTTTCAATGCCTTGTGTCATATTTTTATTTGGAAGATCTCTCCTCAGCGCCATCTATGAGTAGCTTAATCAAGCAGCTCACCCACTACGGAACTTCTACAGTTACGCATTAGTGGCAAGAGATGGAGCTATTTTCTGAATCAATGAAAATAATCGATTTATTGATTATTTTTGTTTTTATTTTTATGAAACATTCATAGAAGGCATTGAAAAATTCGTTAGGTACACCAACGTTAAGTATAGCTTAATTGGTGGAGCGTGGTACGGATTACCGAGGTTGCTGGTTCAAGTCCAGCTGCTTAACGAATTTTTCTTTGCATTGTCATTGTATGTTGAGTTCCAGTTAACCTAGATTCTAGGCTCTATAGAACTTGTAAATATAACATTATGGACTGAAATGTCTTAGGCTCAAATAGGTAAAGAAGAAATGTAATCCACGCACGCGAGTCAAACTTGCACTGGACTGGACATATTAAAACTGGGCTTTCTAAAAGATTTCCCATGTAGCTTTTTTAATCTTTAACGCTAGAGTTAGCGAAGCGGAGCGTTGGTTTTTTGAAGGGCGTGTTAAATTTTAAGACGCCATTAAAGTCAGTGACGTCTTTGCTATCATTGCACAGAGGACGCAGTTTAATTTTAAATCGTCCTGGTTTTTTGTGGTTTCTAATATGATCTAGCTAAGCAACGGGGATTAGAAAGCCTTTGCGTTTGTTTCTAATATGATCTAGCTAAGCAACGGGGATTAGAAAGCCTTTGCGTTTGTTTCTAATATGATCTAGCTAAGCAACGGGGATTAGAAAGCCTTTGCGTTTGTTTCTAATATGATCTAGCTAAGCAACGGGGATTAGAAAGCCTTTGCGTTTGTTTTGATTTAGGGATTTACAAATACTGAAACGTGAAGTGTATCGAAGTTATTAATGATATAATGACGTAGATCAGAACCTAAGATTCCTATGATTAGCATGACTGCTAACTGCTAAGTTACTGTTAGCATCCAAAGCCGGGGCGGAACATGGCTGTTATCTGTTGTTTGTGAATAGGTAGGACGTCATTGACCCCTATGAAGAGAGCAGAGGCGTCGCGGTTTCGCCGCTAGGTACCTAGTCGACGGTTGCGCGCATGCCTGTTCCTAAGGTCGCGCCCGACGCTGCCTTCTGATGGAAATCATTTCAATTAAAATGGCACTCGAGAATTTTTTGTGTGGCATCGGCGGCAAAGGTTAACCTCCGCACCTGTTGTCGGCGGGTTTGGTCGGCGAGGCCGGCGTGGAGACGTGCGGTCGCATCTTACCGGCGGCCGCTGTTGTCACTGCGGTGTTTCGCGGGCGGCAGATTTATTTGGACGTACCCCCCCAGAGGGGGCGCGGGGCCGGGCGCGCCACCCACCACGCCACCTCCACACATTTGACTGGATCAATAAGTAAGCAAAGGATGCCCGAGCAGAAAAACCATACACCCGACCACCCCAAGGGGGCACACGTAACCGACACCCCCCTCCACTAGCGGGGGGAGGACTCTACAGATTGCCATTTTCTCTTTGCCTACGCTTTAATTAGTTGCGTAGTGACGCGTGTGGAGCCCTAATCCTCTGTTATTAAATTGCCAAACTAGTCCCATTCGCTAGTCGAGTCGGGCCGAGTCGGTCCATTCCGACTTGCCGTTTATCCCTTGAACAATACTCGATTCGCTACCTACGAACTTGTGTAAATATGTACACCCCACGTTAAACGGTTACTCATGATTTTACCGCCAACTGCAATAAAAGTGTCATAAACACTCTATAATGTGTCTCCCAGAAAGTATGAATAACGATAAAATCTCCGCCACAAAATATTCATTCGTGGCGGAGCCCGCTTCGCTGAATATTCCTATTCCATGTTTGGCCCGTATTAACACTTTGTTTTTTTTTATTCACCTAGACACTTAAGACACACGAAATCAACTGTTTTATTTCTATCACAACCTAGGATAATGACCTTCATAATTTACTACATTCTTATTTGCTACATACTTCGATCAACCTAAACCTAGATGTCATGAGCAAAAACGAAACAAAAATATTTCACCGTTGTACCTACTTAGTGTCAGTTTATTGTTATTTATATTGATCTAATATAATCTTTAATCGGTTACACAATAACGTGCAATTTTGCGTGCAATAAATAAGATCGCAGTCTGCAAACGAGTCGTTATTTGTCGGTACTGTTTTCGACGTTCTGACCCATCATCTAGTTTTATTTATTAATCGAAACTTTGAGATACTTAAATATAACAAATTCATCCACCACATTCTCATCTTGTATTCATGAATTCATGGTCACGAAATTGGCCAAAATATATAATTTGTTATATCTGTGCTAAAGTAGCATTTAATAGTTGGTAGGTATATTATACTGCAATGAGCTATTGTTTTTCTTGTGCTCACCAATTGGCCACTGGAAAATAAGGTCCTGTCACTTTAGACTTATTATCGCGGAATTTCTTTACTGGGATTTATTTTAATTAATCGTTAATGACAAATTATTTATTTTGCCTCAGTGTTGCGCATTCCCGTTTAACCTCAAAATTAGCTGTTCTTTATTCCAGCCTAATTTGGCATCTCTTTCTCTTAGCTCTTGTTTTATAGATCCGTACCGTGATTCCATAACTAATCGCGGTATTAAAAAGCCGCGAGAAAAGGCACGGCGACCGCGAACCTTGCTGAAATGTTTGTAAATCCCGAACAGCGACGAAGCTCTCGAAACACATTCATTTGCAACAGATGAACATTAATTTTCGCTCATCAGAGGGTGCTTAATGAGTGCCCATGGTGTGAAGCTGAAGTGACAATTAATTTACGCTCTACTATGTGCCCACACCACAGAGGCCCGAGCGCGAATATTCAAATCCTACGTAACGTAATTGAGTAACGTAATCGTATCGCCATCGGGAAAAAAACTACCAAATATGCCCACGCTGTTCCAAACGTCGTACAAATTATCTAGATAACGTTACTACTCGATTACGTTACGTAGGATTCGAATATTCGTACGGTAGATAGTTTTTTCGGTGTCTACCCGAGTCTGCGTAAAAATCATTTTTTCAAACTTTATGATTACTCAGTCTACAGCTCATTGTAGTTATTCTATTTCTTGATATTATATTCCCTATTTGTTTGTAAATGAAACAACTATAAATACTTATCAAAGGTAAACCAATAATATCCCTTACAAATAATTAATGTGAAGCGTCTTAATTCAAATTTCTAGACCGCTCTCTAAAACTCAGCCAATCGCCTTGCAAATTACCCGGTGCTGATAAAAACGGGCCGGTGTAAAAGCAGTGATTTTTTTTGTCGGCGCGTGGCGTCGGTCGTCTCGAGATCGCGTCGAGTGCGCCCCGGCTCCTTTCCTCGCGATGCCAATCCAAATAATTATCATAAAGTAAATCCCCCGCAATTCGGCGGCCGCCCCCGGCCCGGAGCGCCGCAGTAAATGGCGGGCCCTCGTCGCCGCCGCTACAACATAGTGATGCCGCCTCACCAATGCTTTATCGTATCGATACATCGCGACGACACTCTATTTGTAAGCGAAGGGCCGTCCGCATCCTTATGCACCTTTTACTCTTACTCTTAAGATACAATATTTTTATGGATTAAGATAATAAACAAGCAACATGTAATTGAATAAAAGCCTCTGCTCTACCTCTGAATAAATTGAGTCCGAAATCCCTTCCCTGTAAATTGGTAATAGCTAGATTTATTTTAAAATCCTATTAGGCTGCGTGCTACAAAATATTGCAATGATTTATTTAATTGTACCTATCTCTATTTAAGTACTTACATATGATAGTTGAGAATTATTAAATACATGTAGGTATTCAAGTATTTAATTAAAGCGTTAGAATGCATTTGACATGTCGACATCGATACTGAGACGTGGAATGTCATTATCGACTGACGCTTACCTACCTAGCCCTCAGCCGGGAGGACCGAACAATCGCATTTTCAGTTTTTGCCTCACACCAACTCTCATCTCGGTATTGCCGATGGAATTAATTTCACCCGCTTGTTTTAATGTCTTTCCCATCTTTTTGTCCCCTTCACCTTACCTTATTAATGCCAATAATGGGTTAAATTTGTATCCAGTCGCCATCTCAATTTCTTTCCCATTTCTTCAAGCACAGATCTACCTATCGCGACCTCATGTAGTACGAGAGGTATAAGAATCTTTACTAAAACGTGAACCAGCAGGATCATATTATTATTACACATTATCCGATTCTCATTGTGTAGCGTATTGTACTAAACAATTCAATGACATCTGTCGTACCTATAACACACGCCCTATTTAACGCCGAAATCGGCTGGCTTACCAAACGCAGCGTTTTATTATTACTCGTGTGTAATTAGTGAGGTGTCTGCGTGGTAATAATAAGTAGCCCGAATCCACCCGACCGCCCTACCCCCGACCCGACGCCACGCCGGCCGCACGCGCTACTTTCGATTCACCATTCAAAACCTATCTTAACATAATCAACTTACTTTAAATTTATGCGCACACAACTGACAGTCATGTGCGTCACCTTTTTCGAACTGGTAAATAATAATAAGGTGAGTTGTCGGATCGTAATGAGGTCGCAGAAGATGTGGCGCGTGACGCGGCGCGGCGGCTCGCGAGCCGAGCAGCTTCCCTCGCGGCCGCTCTTTTGTCAGCCCGCGGGAACGCCGGTCCCCATGTTTACTTTTTCGGCGACAACGCCCCACTTGACTTTACACTGATACAGGAAAACAAGCGACTGTATCATGAGGAAGTTATAATGACATTCCGAATGCTTTCTTTTTCTTCAGTTAGATTTGTAATAAATAAATTCGAAATAACGTAGCGTCACACGTTGCTAACAAAGAAACGTACCAACGCAACGATACAATTTCAATAAGATCAGCGGTTGACTGAATTATTTATTTATGTTAATCAATGCATTCGAGTTAAAACAGATCACGAAAGTCTTCAAATCATCGTTTACTATTGCCAGACGGAACCGTATATCGGCACTTTTAATTAAATAAATATGCCGCGTGTCGTAATGGCGGCGGTTAGGTACGCTGGCGTATAAAAATTGTTAAGTTGACGTGGGCATGTTTCGCAACACCTGCCGGGTACGCGCCGCCTTCCATCCACGCAGGGCAAGGGATCATTATAATCTTCCGTGGCTTTATTCCAACAAATATTAATATGAATGTACATAAAGTGTTTTCACTATTTTAAGTCTGCTATATTACATAAATGGATCTTATCAACACGCGAGAACTGCATGATGCATCGGTCACTACCTATTTAGGTACTGTAACAAAGGCTTTGAATTTATTATAAAAAAACTCGTGCTATCAGCGCGTCCTTGCAATGACTCAAGTTGAGCGCGTTGCTTGGTGAGATCCTTTGAAACCAACAACACTCCGCCGTATACCGCCGTACTGGGGATCTTATAAATACCATTAATTCGCTTAAAACGAAATAACTCAATGTTCCAAGCTCGCTTATTAAAGCACCCTTTGAATATGAATATGCTGTATTAACACGAACTCTCTCCGTTGTCCACGTTTTGTGTTGAATAATACCGTATTTATGCTAATGAGGCTGGCAAACATTACGAGGTCACACAAGCATTTTTTGGTAAATTTAATCTTACGTTTATTTGCCATCACTTTTCCGGGCAAAGGATAAAATGGACCTTCTGCTGTAGCAAATCAACAGTTGCAAGCTAGTTATGTTATGTCTACACCAGGAAATACCATCGAGGACTACTTCTCATATTTCCGCAAGTGTAACTCCACTTACACTTATTATCTCGTCTTGCATTCAGAAGTCTCAAAGCAGCTGCTCAAATGATCGAAAACTTTCATTATGAAAATAATAACTACTTTATATAATTACTTAAAGAACAAAGGCGTAACTATCCTAACACTATCTTCATATATTCTGATATTTATGCTTAGATCAAACCTGGCGCGTGAATATAATCTGACTAGTGTTTTTGAGATAAAACTAAAGACAAGTATATTGATGTATAGACCAAACACAAGCATTCTATCGTGCAGATCTGTTGAGTTCTTTTGGGGTAAACGGAGACGAACATGTTCTAAAATAAAGAGCATTTTTTCATTGCTCGGCAGTTATTGTTGACCGGGTGGCCTAGTGGTTAGAGAACCTGACTGCGAAGCTTGAGATCCCGGGTTCGATCCCCGGTCGGGGCAAATAGATGTCTGTATGATGAATACGAATGTTTGCTCTCGAGTCTTGGATGTTTAATTTGTATTTATCTGTATTTATAAGTATGTTTATCCGTTGTTTAGTACCCATAACACAAGCTCAGCTTAATTTGGGACTTGGTTAAGTGGTGTCAATTGTCCTACGATATTTATTTATTTATTGTTGTCTTGTTCGTGCTCATCATTTTGGTGATTGGTGCAAATGAGAAACAGTATCTATCTCTACTATATATAATAACACGAAATAACGCTTTTGCTCTGGTTCGTTTGCCCTAAATTAAACTTGTTACTGAATCCACCATAACCTAATCCATACTTCTAGGCTGTTTTTGACTAGTGACCAGAAAAAAACGAATATGACTTCTAACGAACAATTTTTTTAAATTCCAGCGTCAATGGAGGAGGAATCTACCGAGCTACCAGGCACGGACGGGCTGGCACCCAAACAGCGGCACCAAGCGAAGCACCGCGAGTTGTTCCTCTCGCGGCACGTGGAGACCCTGCCCGCCACCCACATCCGCGGCAAGTGCACCGTCACGCTACTCAACGAGACGGAGTCGCTGCTCAGCTATCTCAATAAGGATGTGAGTATGTACCGGAGGAGGCCCACTACACACAGTTCGCACACTGACATGACAACACATCCCCTACATGCTGTTGGTTGAGGCGGACCTGTAGCTTGTACGGTTAGCAAGAAGTGATCAGCCCCGTTCGTTGACACAAATTGCGGGCAACAGAATCGATCAGTAGTGCTAACCGCTTGAGTCCGTAACCTGGAGCTTGGGGTCCCTGATGCGGTTGGCACGGAATGCAGCAAAACTTGACGCTAAATGCGTCCCGTTTCTAGGGTTTCCTCAAATAACAACAGAGGCATAGAGCGACAACTCGCTCATAGTCCACTAGAATCATCTTCGGTTCTGGTGGACTAAACGACAGGAGATATGACCGCGCTAGCTGTTTTCAAGTAACTGAGCTTTTCTTCAGACTACTTTGAACTAGCGTGTAATGGATAAAAGAGGAATAACATGTAAGGTGCAACTCTTTCCTCTATAGTAACTTGCGACGCAACTAAGTCCCAAAGCTAACCAGCACTTTGCGGCCTTAACGTGCGCGTTTGGATGCGGTTCGGTTCCTAATAATATGCTTGGGGAGTTTTATTGTTTCTGGCGTGTTTTAACGCATTTTTATAACGGCCGGTCTAATGCTAGACCGAGTACCTTATGATATTTATGTACGAGGAAATGTTCTTAGAGCCTCTCACATAGGTACTCAATGTAAATCACGATATGAGCTCTCTACAGTATTTTCAGTTTACGTAATCATGACTAGATTATATGCCCATCTTTCGCGTAACATTTTGGGGACAAGTTGATAGTGCCGTGTCACTGATTTAGATTCAATGTGAAGTTGAATGTATCTATTCGTAATATTATTTATCTTATCTCCGTGACCGGCACTAACTCATTTCACTCATTGTCGGGGAGTCCAGGAGAGCGGGGCTGTTTGTCGACGGCACTCTCTGGTCTGATGTCATGTTCCGTTTGCTTTTACGCGAAGACGAAACTAAAGTCACTGTTCAAACTTCCGATAATCATTACGTATTCAAGGATCTCCTCCGAACTCACACTGTTACTGCGCAGTTTAGAACAACCTTGGACTAATTCACCTATGTTCACCTATGTCCCCTACAAAACCAATTTCAAGGACTTTACATTAATACACATTTTCTGTTTGTTTCAGGACGCATTTTTTTATTGTTTAGTATTTGATCCTTCACAAAAGACTTTATTAGCAGATAAGGGAGAAATCCGAGTGGGAAGTAGATATCAGACTGATGTAACTAATTTATTAAAAGAAGGTACGTTAAGTTCGTTATCGACATCAGTAACTGGTTCAGGCTCATCCACATGTTGAACCACCGGCAATGAGAGAGACTCAGTTGTACACGAGACGAACTTGGTTCGTTATTCGAGTATTTTTAATGACAGTGACAAACTTCCTAATATAATCACAAGGTAAGAGCGGCACTTAACTTGGCCGTTTTGCCAAATACTTGTCATTACATCTCTGCCGTTCAAGTGATAAACGCAACAGATGCGACACGAATGTTTCTGAAATTCGTCTAATGCTGTATCTTGCTTGGCTGTTTTTGCTAAATGTTTGTCATTCTATCTCCTGGTAACAATCGAAAGAGGCGTCACGAATATTTGACAAATGCGACCAAGTGAAGTGCCAGCATTAGAATAAAGATAATATTAATAATTGAGAGTCCATCTTACTCTGTTACCGGCTCTGAGGATAAGATGAGTTGATGAACTCGCTTTTCAAAATGAGATGAGACCTAAATTGCTGTAATTAAAGCCCACTTCTTCAAAAAACTGGGTAGCAACAGTCGAAATTTTTGAAGATTCGCCCAACACCCGTCTCAGTCTCTCAGTGTACAACCGCGCCCCTTTCTCTGGAAATCCAACATGTGTATGGACCTTTCGGAACTGTGAATTGCAATAAGTGTCGCGAAATAGCAAGTGTTTGAGCGTTGTGTTGTATGGAAGGCGAGCACGACGGGCGGTCGGAGGCAGAGCTGGAGACGCTGGTGTGGACGCCGGCGCACGGGCTGACGGACCGGCAGACGGACCAGTTCCTGGTCGTGGCGCGCTCTGTGGGCACCTTCGCGCGCGCGCTGGACTGCTCCTCCAGCGTCAAGCAGCCCAGCCTGCACATGTCCGCCGCCGCCGCCTCGAGAGACATCACCCTGGTGAGACAACCTGCAACTTCATGTGTACTGTCGAACCAACTGGATCAGGACTCACTGGACAATGTCATGGTGACATCGCGTCGCCTGACAAGGAATACCATTAGGACGCTTACAGTGAGAACATTCTATGGTGGATCAGGGTTTCAATGGTTCGACCGTACATTGGACAGCATCATCTAACTCACGTTAATGATGGCCTTTCATACTACTCATCTGCTGATCTATTCATACCAATACATTTTGGAGTTTGCGTTTAGGGCAGTTAAGTTTTCTTTTTTGTTCAGGCTATATTTCACTTTTAGGAATAATAGCATACTATTGAACTTTACACTAAGCTGACCAGATACGAATGGTCTGCACCAAAAAATGTAGAGCCGATTTCTTTGCAACTTAAGTACAAAAGAAAATGTAATCAACATTCTCTAATTTCTACCAATGGAATTTTGAAGGTGTTTCCCTTTGAATAATTCAACAATCAAGTACAAACTTTAAAGTAACGTCTATTGTGACGACGTAGACTACAGCCAGATTCATTGGAGCAAATAATCGCAGTGCATTCTAAACTCACTACGGTCACTATAGTGCCCCGCCACTATGAAGTCAATCTCATGCATGACACTAAAATCAAAGATAGTGTAACATTTTTCTCCTACGGTTAACAATGTCAATAATCAAACGTGTCAGGATTGACTTCATAGCTTAGGGGTACTATAAGTTTCATGTCTGCTTCGATAACACTCGAATATACTCACACAAAGTAAACGTTGTCTGTCGGGCAGTTCCACGCTATGGACACGCTCCACAAGTCGGGCTACAGCATAGAGGCGGCGCTGTCGTCGCTCGTGCCGGCGTCGGGCCCGGTGCTGTGCCGCGACGAGATGGAGGAGTGGTCCGCCTCCGAGGCCAACCTGTTCGAGGAGGCGCTCGACAAGTATGGCAAGGACTTCGCAGACATCCGGCAGGACTTTGTGAGTATCCACAAGCATTTCACAAACAGACTCCAGCTTTTAATGTCTTGAGTTTGTAATACCCTTACTGCCCGTGATACACACAATGTTTTTCATCACATTTGCGAGGAAATAAATACATACAACGAAAGGCAAAAAATCTATTTATTAAAAGTTTGGTCTTCACATACAGAAGACATATTTTACTAAGTACAGGCAGTACCTCCGTAAATATTAGATTAAGTATATACGATTATAAATATAAACTCAGCAGTCGGCAACAAATAATAGTTTTGAGATTGTAAACTTTTTTCAATGGAGACTTCAGACTTCCAGTACTTAGATAATGATAAAAAACGCGTTTAGAAACTGGAAAGACGAAAGCCCATCCATACAGTCAGTTTTTATCGTTTTCAAAATAAAATTCACTGAACTAATTGCAAAGTAAACTCAAATGGTTTTAAAACACAATAATAACGTTTAAATTAAGTAATACTTATTTGTAGAAAACGTAAAAAAACCATGTTTGATTTAAAACCTCCTTAGTGTGGAATGACATATTATACCTACTTACCTACGAGTGAACGCCATATTTTTTAAAACTAAACTCATTACTCCCTTAGGAAAATTACAAATTACCTATTACTCCCGTAGGAATAATTTAGGCCGTTGTCCTTCAGTATGCCTGCGTACAATACGACGCTTTACGAGCAAGTGTGATGAAAACGCAATATAACGCAGCGCGTGCCCTTTTCGGTGTGAGCTCGTTGCAAAGTGTATCTTGCACAGCTAAACCAGCGCTGTGGTGGTCTAATGTAGCCGATTGAACTTTCACTACTTAATCACAAATGATCTCATGATGAAGCAACTCGCAAGGTAGCGCGGGGACTGTGCATTACACGGTCTCTATGCAATTTGTAGTTCGCGTAACTTCGAAAAAGTCGAAAATAACGTCGGTCGTCATAGTAAATTAGCGTAGTTGATTTCTGTTTGCGTTAACCACGAGTATGAAGTGGCATCGTAGCTTTGCGACATTATTTAAAGAAACAAAATAAATAAATAGCACATACGTCAATCTCGGCATATACTTCAGCCTGTATCACAGTTTATAATTTGGCCATTGTGTACAGTTGCCGTGGAAAACATTAAAGAACCTCGTGGAGTACTACTACATGTGGAAGACGACGGACCGCTACGTGCAGCAGAAGCGCGTGAAGGCCGTCGAGGCCGAATCCAAGCTCAAGCAAGTCTACATTCCCAACTAGTGAGTGTTTGTACCCGCCATGCCCTTACTACTCTCGTTACACTTCAGTTGCTGTCTTTGGTTGCCATTTGTTGAGGACCGCACCTACTGTTTCGTATGCGGCGTAACCTCCACGTGCCGAATAAAACGTGACATTGACGTTTCATAGTCACGTGGCAGCAGCGCTAGCCAGACCAGACCCTTTTCACTGATCTGGACAGGAGTCTGTCGTAGCCTGCGCCTAGCGACTTGCAGTGTTCCGGTGGCAACGCAATGTACAGATGGCTACAGATGCAACGCCAAATTTGCGTTGCCTTGCTATTGCAAGTTTTCAGAGCTAACATGCCTGGGTCGTGTTTTATAAAGCTACAAGTTGTAATTTACAAGCGGAAGTCTCTTTCTAGCATAACCTAACCAACTTAGAAAAGTTGAAATACTCTCGACGTTGTCAGTTCGAAGTTCAATATTTCGAAAACGGATGGACCGATTTTAATGAAACTTAACTAAGAACCATCTCGATTAAACTAGCTTCCGATTTAAAAAAACCGCATCGAAATCGGTCCATCCGTTTGGGAGCTATGATGCCACAGACAGATACACAGATAAACAGGTCAAACTTAGAACACCCCTATTTTGTAGGGGGTTAAAAAGGTGATAGAATGAGACTTCCGCTTGTAAATTGTAGCTTTATAAAACACGGTCCTTGTCATCTGAACGACGGCACCTAATATAGTGTACCTACCCATCTGTTTATGGTGAGTGCATTTCAAGCTCTCTGTAAAGTAAACGCTTGCTTAAGTCTGTAGTGTTGATGATAGTTGATAATAGTATGCGGCGTGTACTGAGTGTTGGCCCTCCGCAGCAACAAACCGAACCCCGCGCTGCTGCCGAGCGGCGGCAAGCCCGGCGCCGTGCTCAACGGCGGCACCAACGGCACCGCCGCGCTGCCCGCGCCCGCCATGCTCTGCGCCTCCTGCCAAGGTACTGTAGGAATGTTATACAGCCTCCATGCAGCAAGTGCATGGTGCTGTCCTGGCAAGCTAGACTGATCTGTACATTTTAAACTTAGAATTTTATCAAAATAAAGGAACACTTGGTTCCCAGGAAACAGATGAGTCGGGCTGGGACCTCGGATTAAGATAGTTGCATTTCAGAATTTGCATTAGCCTTAAGCCCCTGCTACTCGAATATAGATCCAGTCCTGACTAAGAACACCATCTTTTATTTAATCTCATCAGTAATTGCAGGGCTTTAATTAATTTTGACTGTTAGGACGCGACCGTACCTTCTCCAGTGCCCACTTCCTGGGCTACGCCCCACAGTACACACTAACACAATACACTAATAACGGACTACACAACTGAATGCATGTGGCTGTTTCATTAAACATCTCGCAAAAACGCGATACTCAGAAGAATAGTATAGAATGAAATCGTAGCTCGGGTCATAATGTTCACGATGCCAAAAACTTTTAGGAGACGGCATTTTGATCATTAGATGATGCTGTTAATATTGTTTTACAGTGACAAATTCAAACCAGTGGTACACATGGGGACCGCAGCATTTACAATACAGATTATGCGGCTCATGCTGGCAATACTGGAAGAAATACGGTGGACTTAAGGTAAGTTTCTGATATTACTTCAAGTTTGTATTTGCCAAACGAAGAAGATACGCTTTATATTTTTATTAGAGTGAGTATTGAGTTCGGAAGTTTACGATAACCCGTATGCGTTGCAGACGGCTGGCGCGTTCGGCGAAGTAGAAGCGGAGGCGAGTCGCGGGCCGCGCGCCGAGGGCGAGGACGCCGCGCTGTCCGTGTCGCACCGCCCGCACCGCTGCACCGTGCCCAACTGCAACAAGGTGTGCCTTAGCATCCAAAACATACCTTTACAATGCACTTGCTCGGAAAGTGCACTTTGATGTCGGTCAACATGTTCATAGAAAGTTAGTCTTTTTAGCACGAATTCGCAAGTGTGCGGAAAAAATATATGAATATCTTTTTCCACACGCGTGTGGAAAAGTAGTTTTTTAATTTACTAAATGTCAAAAAGTTGTGTCCAAACTAGTGTTTAACAGAATGATACCAAAGAGGTGTGACTTAATAATTCAGCTTTGCGCAAATGATAAAACATTTGACGAAACTAAGTTAATGATTAAAGATTTATTATAGTTAAAATATAAAACAGAAGTACATGAAACAGTTTTTTTTATTATAAGGTCTTAGAATAAAAATACGATCATGGTTAACATAATTAAGCAAGTCTAATTCGGACCTTGCAATGCGCGCGCCGCAGCGCGCCACAGATAAGTATAGATCTGTACTCTTAGCTCATCATAGAGTTCCCGCCAATTAATGGTCCAAACTTTTTATAAACTTTTAAATTTTGTCTAGCAATAGGTAACGATTGGTAACAGTCTATAGAATAAAAATTAGGAGTCAGGAACATAATTATTTTTAATTTTGAAGATTTAAAATTTACAAATGCAAATAAGTACTTATTTTCGAAAGTTTCAAAATAATTTTAGGCCTACAAAATTTATTTGAGATTATTTCGCCATACTGCTCATTTAATTTAAGTCTGTGGTAGGTATTTGTTTTGAGTTTTATTGGTGACTTTATATATTTTTGTTTCCTCGCTTAATGCATTGTAAAACGTTGTATGACATACGTGCGGAAGGCAATTTCCAACTTGTGTCGGTTTAAAACACTCGCTTCGCTCGTGTTTAAGATCACCGCCACTCGTTGCGAATTGCCTACTTTCCGCACTTGTATCATAAATAACTATTATCTACACACATACCATAAGTCCTCTATAATGCGTTCAGAAACCGTAGAAAATGACCAGCTTTGCAGTACATCGTCGCCTCCGCCGCCAACCACCACGACCAGCAGGTCCAGCAGTAAAGTAATAGTCTAATAAGTAATAGTTTCGATATCGAATTCGATTTTTCGAATTTGACAACCAACGTAATTTACAATCGTAGTGAAATAAAACGGATCACTCACGTATATAAGTCATGTTCGGTCAGACATATATAAATAATTATGTGATTATGTTTTTTCACAATTAAAAAAAAATTGTTTACGGAACGTCAGCTGGGTATGTTTGTGTATGATTTAAAAAAAAACAATCAAATTCGTGACCGGTATGGGTATGATATATGCCTTCGGCTTCTGAACCCGTCTTAGAGTACTTATAATATGTGTGTAGATAAAGTAGTGTATGCAATTCCACATAATTAGGCCTTAAAACACTCGTGTCACCCTATTATGAAACTCAGCTTCGCCTCGTTTCATAAAAACACACTCGTCTTTTAAGGACCCTCATTATGTAACAGTTGCATAAACTACTATTTTGGACTCGCTGCGATACAAAGTGACACATTATTACATACGACTGTCACTGCCGCGTGGCAGGTCTGCATTTATTTCGTTATGCGTGACTGTCGCCAGTAAAGCCTTTGACGGTATGGCTGTAACGGACTCTAGGTTGCAAGTGTGGTCTGATGCCGTTGTCTACCGAAAAGATTTTAGAGTTTGCTTCAGCTAGAGATTAACCGAATGTGATATTGAGTGTGGCGTGTCGGCAGGAGTTCAAGCTGCGCGCGCACCTGGCGCGGCACGCGGCGACGGCTCACGGCGCGGGCGAGGGCGCGCGGCCGGTGATGAAGACGCGCGCAGCGTTCTACCTGCGCGCCTCGCCGTTCACGCGCCTCGCCCGCCGCCTGGCGCGCGCGCTGCGCCGCCCGCGCCACCACGCGCGCTCGCCCTTCGCGCCCATCAACCTGCAGCAGGTCAAACACGAGTGTGAGTACCGACCTTGCATTCGGAACGAGTAGCGTAGGCTGATGACTTTTACCATACTATTACGGTCGGTAATAGCGGCAGGATATTTTGAAAAAGTCTGCATTTTCTCACAGATATTGAAAGCGCAGATGTCTGCAAGAGCTCAGCGCTGTCGTTCTCTCAATTTATCAATTGCCACTTTGTGAATGCTGTAATTTGAAATAATATTTCTGTGTCTCCTGTAAACATCAGTGGCTGCTTACAGCGTCATGATATTTTCTGTAAGATGCATTACAGATTATGATATGGCTGAACTTTTTTTAAGTATATAAGATCTTTGTAACCCGTGAAAAGCATGTAATAAATGAATTATAGTCTACAACATTCGTAAATTTTTGTATGAGACATCGTAACGCGATGCCGAAGGTTGCGGACCGCTATTTTCGACATCAGGATGCCAAGACGTCGAAGGTTGCAGACTGTAAAATGGAATACCGAAGCCCAACACAACTCATAACGGACTCGGCC
>OY829514.1:3764738-3822594 GCA_963691665.1 Clepsis dumicolana
CCAAGCACCAGGCCTTCCCCAAACCACCCAAAGCGCCCGGTCAGTACACACGCACAACTGGTGTCAACTGTTGAGATGTCATCCATGCCTAAGTTTTTGAGTTATGCTGTACAACTGCGTTCACAAATTTTCAGATACAATCAAAGAAAACTTGTAATGTTTTGTGGGTATTGTTAACACAAGTGCATTTTGAGAATTCTTATGTCATGACTCAACCTCGTCTATGATGAATTCAGTTAAAAATCTAAATTCCGGTACGAGGCTGAGTCAAAAGACCCGTAGATATGCAACGACACTGAAATAGTCACTGAATAACTGTTGTATACAAGCAATTATTTGTAATCCACTTGAGCCAGTCCCAAATGTATAGCCAGTGACACGGTAACACGTGTGCGGTGTTTGTTGCAGACGGCAGCCTGCTGTACGAGCGCGTGCTGTCGCGCGCGGAGAAGGAGGCGCGGCGCGCGTCGCCCGCGCCGGCCGCGCCCGCGCCCGCGCCGCCGCCGCAGCCGCTCAAGCGCCGCGCCTACGACGACATCAACGGGCTCGACAGTCAGTACCTACCGCCTACTTAATGTCCGCTGGCATTTGCCATCCGTACACTAATTGCTGTACATTTTGCTCTTTTTATACCGTCCTGATGAAACTGGAGCTGTTCAATTAACAAGGACAAATGGGAAATCATATGATATTTTTTTATCACATTCTTAACATCTTCCTATTAAGTGTGGAAAATTTTAAAATAGTATAGGCCACCAGTCACGTTTCAATCCATTCTCCTTTGTCTGTGGGTGTCTACGGATTAAACGGTGTTATTAATAGAAATTATGTTTTCCTTTACTGCTGCACTTTTCCGGGAATAGCAACAGGTTTGTATGCAATGTAATTCGTATGGAAATAATCGTATTATGTATCCTTACGACATTTGGTAACGTGTCTGGTTTCCGCGACAGGAGCGGGCGCTGGTCGCGAGGGTGCGGCGCCGCCGCCGGCCAAGCG
Source organism: Clepsis dumicolana (assembly GCA_963691665.1). Taxonomy (NCBI): domain Eukaryota; kingdom Metazoa; phylum Arthropoda; class Insecta; order Lepidoptera; family Tortricidae; genus Clepsis; species Clepsis dumicolana. The sequence continues at coordinate 3,765,738 of OY829514.1, forward strand.
GCCCAACAAGCACCCGGCGCCGATGCAGCGGCCCTCGCGCGAGCAGTACGCCGCCATGTGCGCGCGCGCACAGGCCACCGGCCAGCCGCTGCCCGCGCACGTGTTCACACACGTACGTATACATCACACACACACACGCTACCGCACACATTACCGGAGCAGAGAGACGCTGTTCATCACTCGCCGAAACAAAAGTCAAAACGGAATGCAACAATACTTCCGACATTATCTCGAGCGGCAACTACTAGAGTCCCAGTCCCGAATCGCTGATTTGCTTTATTTAAATTCAACCACAGTCGGACACGGACAGCCACGCCAAGTGGCTTAGTCTTTCAGCATAAAAAAAGGTGACAATCTTGACTGACATGTCTTTTTGTTGAAAAAACCTCTTTTAAAAATATGTATTCCGACGAACTGAGAACCTTCTTTTTTGAAGTCTTTTAAAAAATATGTAGCCGTTACGTATAGAACCTTAACTTAACTTATTTTATAAAAGTAGTTGTCCACAAAAAGACAGGTCATGTTTGTTTCGTTTACCTTTTTATTTCTAATGCAGAAAAATCATAAGTATAGTGGGTGGGAAAGGTTCCTTTAGACAAGAAATGTCCACAGATTAGTTCCTCGGAATCGCTCTCAATTTTATCTTCTAAATATTTAGACTTGTAATGATAAGAACTTGTCTGGATGCAGTTGAACGGCAAGCCGACCAATCTGACCGGACGCGGCGGGCGTCGCCGCGTCATCTCATGGATGGACGCACCGGACGATCTTTTCTTCAAAGCCACGGAAGCGGCCAAGTAAGTTCCATCACGATTTTATATCGTAATTGATTGGATTGGGCGATACATAGTGGAGAATGTGGAGTTCCATATTTATGAATTAAAACAATCAGTTTAGTAAAAAGTGAGGCATCGCTTTTTTACGAGTATTTTCGGAAACTTGAGTGAAAATGTAAAATGATTTTATTTTGTCATCATTTATCAACCCTATTTGGGGCCAGAAAACTTTCACCATTACCTAATACACCACGTAAGTGAGAAATAAAGTACTAAATTGGGATAACACAACAGTTCGTGTTATTGCGCAGATCCGCTCGCCGGTCGCTGAGCAGCGGCGAGCTGCGTCGCGGCGCCCGCGCGCCCTGGCGGGCCATGCGCGGCGCGGCGGGAGGCGCGGCGGGCGGCGCGGGCGCGGGCAAGGGCGTGGGCGCCGGCGCGCCGCCGCTGCAGCTGGTGATCCTGGACTGACAGGAGCCGCCGCGCCCGCCGCCCGCGCCGCCCACGCCGCGCCCCTACACCATGGAGGCGCTGCTCGGCTGATCGCTCTGTTGTATATTCCTCATGTAAATACGCCCGCCGCGAGGACCCGCTCCCGGTAACACCTTAAGCTGTACATAGGCCGGCCGGCGCCGCCGCCGCTCCCGCAGCCGCCGCCGCCGCCGCCGCCGCCGCCCGCGACGACTAACGACGATTACGAAGCAGTAAGTTTAAACGAAGATTGTATTTTTGGTAAACGAATCGCCGAGAATGGATTCTGTAGATAATATTTTAAACTATATTGTTCTTATGTGGTTTGATCTGGAGTCGAGCAAAATAATGTATTTGATACATAAAATGATATGTAAGTCTATTTCATTCGGAGATTCATTGTAGGATAATTTACAATTTTTTTCATAAATAAAGCACAAATCGAGATTTTGTTTGGTTTTATTTCTTTTCTCCGTGTTCTGTGTCACCTGCATCACCTCCATACAAGACATGAAATATTTGCTAGCTATGGTCATTTATTATGTTATTCTTCCCACAAATACTATGAATATGAAAAACGGTACAATTTGTACGCGAACTGGAATTTCCACTTGAAGGCGACAGCTGACAGCTGGTTTTCTGGCATACAAACAGCATGCAAATATTATATGATTATGACGATGATGTGACGATGGCATTAACAAGATATCTGTAACTAACCCTTTTCCAGGTATAGTACGATTTATCGACCACATAGGTGTAGTTACAATTTCAACCCTAACACCATGATAAGATTCAAATCAAATTGAATTTACTAGAATAGTTACTTGTCTTATAATTATTCCCAAATATTGTGAATATACATTCAGTTTTTTTGCTCGTCGCCTGGGTTAGTGCAGCCTGGAAAAGGGTTGAAAAGGGAAATGACAAGGTTGCCTTGAAGAGATCGCTCGAGCCTATAAACTAAACGTTACTGCCATGATATTTTCTGTGTTGTTTGTTACGATGGTTGGGGCATGTAACTACATCGAAGGCACTCAAAGGAAATAAAATAAGACCAGTCAAAAGCGTGTCCGACTAGCGCACCGAGGGTTCCGAGTCTAATTGACCGAGTGAGCGCGAAGCGTGTCCGTTTCAGCTTAGGCAAAAATGTTTTCGTATGTCTGTCCGGATGCTCTCCTCTACAGGTGGCATTTCGTGAATTTTGTGAGCAGGTTCGATAATTATAAAGATTTTTTGCCGATTCGTTTCTTTCAATTCAAGGACCATAAAACCAAGAGGACTGCCAGTGTCTATACGATGTCGCGTTCCTTTGAAATAATAAGCCTGTTGTAGCTAGTTTTACTACGGAGGGGTCTCTGTACCATTCATTTGGTATGACATTTAGACCTCTGGCTAACACAATAGCGCCATCTAAATTCGTTGTTTCTTTCAGTTCATAGATGGCGCTATTGTGTTAGCCAGATGTCTAAGTGTCATATAAAATTAATGGTACAGAGACCTCTCTATAGTGAAACTATTAACAGCATTCTCATTATTTTACAGGAACGCGACATTGTAATATTGTATAGCCATTGGCAGTCCTCTTGGTTTTATCGTCCTTGTTTCAAATTAAAAAAAAAACCGGACAAGTGCGAGTCGGACTCGCGCAGGAGGGTCCCGTACAAAGATTTTAACGCTTTTTCGCAGTGTTAGCAGAGCCCTGCACGCAGTGTGGGGTCATCTTATATTGGTCTGTGACATATACAGACATAAAAATATGAGATTTTGAGAATTTTCTGAGTCGTGCTATAAGAGCTACCTTCGCACCAAATTTCAAGTTTCTAGGATAATTGGAAGTATACTAGGTTTACAAAGTACGGCAAAGTATGGAAATAACCTTTTTATTGACTGTATCTTTTGATTGCGTTGACTTAGAAGTTTGATTTTTTCACATCTACAAGAGACTGCAGGTTTGAGTATTTGATATGAATTTCAGCATGCTACCTCCACGCGTTCCAGAGAAAAAGGGTCTTGACAGACGGACAAGAAAGTGATCCTATAAGTGTTCCGTTTTTTTTTTCCTTTTGAGGTACGGAACCCTTATAAATGACAAAGGGAAAATTTATTACAGTGCACGTGCTCGGAAAGTGCCACTTTACATAGGTCAACATATTCATAAAAAGTTAAGTCTTTTCCGCACGTGTGCGGAAAAACATAAATCGTACAAGCGAATACGTGCGATAAATACAGAAACTATGAATTTGTTGACCCACACCCATTTTAAGTGCCACTTTCCTCGCATAATGCATGAAATTCATGTGAAAATGTAATCAATCACCGACACTTGTTGGGAATTGTCTACTTTCCGCACTTTCATTAACTGTTATTGAGCACCATCATTGGCCATAGTGTGTTGCACACAAATAAGATTGGCTACTGCAGCCATCTTCGGGCACATGAAAGGACATACAATCAATAGCTCGTATTTAGAATTAGCTAGCAGTCGCTGTAGCCGAAACCGGCTAGGTTATATATACATATATAAGGCTGCCTTTTCTCTGGTGCTACGTTGCTATGGATGCGTTTGATATCCAGCAATCGTATTCATTGGTCCACAAAGCATAGCACTGGTGGAAACGGGGTCCAACTAAGCTATGCTGTTTTTTATACCAAAAGATGCGAGCTGTGGATGGATCTTCATAGCATCTTCCTCGAACGGCTACATAGCTTAGCATTAGTGGAAACGGTCCCATAGTTTCGTAGCGTAGTTTTCACATCCTCGTAGCATGGCTGCATAGCACATCTCGGGTGGAAAGGCACCCTAAGATAAGCTAAGCAGTGTCAAGAGGCAATGCATCGTTTTTGATCGCTGCACGCTGTGCAACCCAATACGGGAGCGGCATTTTCGACCTCACAAGCGTGACACGTATAAGAAGGATCACAGGGAGAGATGGCAGATAAAATAAAAACAACACAACAGGGCCCCGATTTTACAAAACATCTGCGGAAATACCACTCTAAATCCCAGGTCCATTGGTGTCTACTTTTCGCAGGAATTTCAACATCCTCACATTTTTTTCTTCACTTTCGAGAGGCATTTTGCAGAGGCACACAGGAATGAACTGCAAAATCGATACCCAGAAACGTGAGTACCTACCTACCCGGCTACACAGTAAGAATAAATGAAAAACTTAATTTGTAAAAGTTATATTTATTCGAGTACATAACTACATCTTAATGTAAATGGATAATAACTATCTTCCGCATTATAAATATGATTTAATGTGGTTTTAAGACACCAACATACTCACTTTTTATATCCAAAAGCGCTATCACATGCTTCGAAGAATCCTTTGCATAGAAAAATATTATATTATTTTATACGGCTGCTGAAAAATGTCGTGAATGGGAGGAAGCTGTACTCTTTTCAAAACAAATAGAAATGGCACTGTAATGTACTTATTTTGTTGAAGAAGTGATCAATAATAATTATACAATAAATGCATATACCTAATACACCTAAAAAAAGCCAATACAATATAATAAGATAACACATTTTATTTACACACATATCATAAGTCCTCTATAGTGCGTTCAGAAACCGTAGAAAATGACCGGCATTGCAGCACGACGTGGCCTTCTCGCCGACAGCCCCCGCCAACCACCACCCCAGCAGTAAAGCAATAGTCATTGCGACATCGAATTCGATGTCGTAATGACTCTTCGATATCGAATTCGATGTTTCAAATTTGAAAACCAACGTAATTTACAATCATGGTGAAATAAAACGGATCACTCACGAATATAAGTCGAGTTCAGTCCGACATGTATAAATAAGTTTTTTTTTTACAATAAAAAAAAAACAGTTTACGAAACGTCCGCTCGGTATGTTTGTCTATGATAAAAAAAAACAGTCAAATTGGTGACAGGTATGGGTATGATATATGCCTTCGGCTTCTGAACCCATCTTAGAGTACTTATAATATGTGTGTAGATAAAGTAATGTATGCAACTCCACATAATTAGGCCTTAAAACACTCATTATGTAGCAGTTGCATAAACTACTATTAATAGTTCAAGCAGGCTGTTAGAAAAGCAACTAGACTGAAATGGAAACATCCTAAGGATTAAAGAAACATCACAGAATCACAGAAAGACATTGAACATCCAGTCATACAAAAAATCGGTTGACAGTCCCTATACTTGTAGCTGTTGCCAAAGGAAATTAGACGTTATTTGCCATCTATATTTGTGATTCATATTCATAGATCGGATGAAAACATGCACAATCCTCCCTCAGTATACTGAGTTTTTCCCATGAGGGTGGGAGGAGCATCCATGTTGCTTATGCCACAAAACAAACTGTAAAACATGGAAAGAGTATTGAATAGTATAGTAGTAAACCAACACTTGTCTCTATCACACAATACATGTTAATCATTGAATTCCTTGTAAATTTAATTTTATATGACGTAACTTTACAGGATATTAATTACGATTTAATATTTCTTTCTAGAGCAGCGTTGGAAGCCTCGAGAGCTAATAAAATAATCAGAAATAGTACAATATAATAACAATATTGATTGTCGGGCTTACGCAACCCAATGACAATATAACTAGTTCTGGAGCCACTTTCATCATCACCAGCCTTTTTCATGTCCCTCTGCTGGGCACAGGCCTCCTCTCAGAACAAGAGAGATTGGGTTATAGTTCCCACGCGGGCCCAGTGCGGATTGGGAACATCACACACAACATTGAATTGCTTATTCGCAGGTGTGTGCGGGTTTCCTCACGATGTTTTCCTTCACCGAAAATAAATTCCGAAAAACTCAAGAGGTGCGAGGCGGGATTTGAACCCACGACACTCTGCTTGAGAGGCCATAGGTCAAACCACTAGGCTATCACGGTACATACGTTATAATCAAACTAAGTTACCAAAAACAAAGGTAATATTATCAAAAAAGATTCAGACGAAATGAGGCCCTCCTTCTTTTTTTGACGTCGGTTAAAAAAAGAGAAGATAGCCTGTCAAAAAGACGTAACCTCCATTTCAATATAACGCAGTAAACCCTTTTTATATTATTACAAATTAAAATTTAAGTCAAAATGCCCAGTTCTTGATGGCGCAGGGCTGCATGATCAATGAATCATCAACATACAATGACAATGCAAAGAAAAATCCGTTAAGCAGCTGGACTTGAACCAGCAACCTCGGTAATCCGTACCACGCTCCACCAATTAAGCTATACTTAACGTTGGTGTACCTAACGAATTTTTCAATGCCTTGTGTCATATTTTTATTTGGAAGATCTCTCCTCAGTGATTCATTCAATGAATCATCGTTTGAATTTATGATGAAAAATAGTCGATGGAATGCATAAACCCAAAAAAAACAAAACATAAATACACAACCACAAACATAAGAAAAGAATACGTTTCACTCCCATTGATGACATTAACATGTAACTAACTGTCCCCTAACTGTACTCAGAATTAATTGAGCAGGATCTATTACAGCTACATTTACACTATCAACTTTGTTGGTGGACAATATGCTCGTCACAGTAGGCCTCCGATTACACATCTGTTTTATACAATTCCAATAATGAATAATATTACATCAGAAGTCAGTCCGTTACCGTCCTTTAACTGTCCTTATAAATACATACATAACCCCATACATCAACTAAATTGCAGTAAACTAGTACCTTTACGCGTTATCTCGAAGCCAGCGCGACCGCGCGTCGACACCGAGTCCACGACGACCGTCCAACCAACCGTCATCCTACTAGTTATAAAATACTAATTAAAAAAATACTGTACAAATACAATAATTATTTGAAGGTAATAAAACTCTTATGGATAAATCATAAGCGGTTAATGCTCTGATAAAATCTACTCCCAAACTTCACCAATAATACACCATTCACAAATTATATACAATGTCTCTTATGTTTAATATACATGTTACATAAACACACATCCAAATTTGACAATTTGATCCCAAAAACTGTAGTCTTTACCTCATTTTATTTTCTAAATTAAATAATGAGATCGAACATAAACATTATGGAATTTCAAGTAAGGAACGGAGTTTTAGATTGTAAATACTTTTGTGGACGATCCAACCTCGAACAAGCCGAATGCGGACTTGCGTATATCTGCACACAGCAGCTAATACTTTCTCTTAAATTTTTATTAGTATTTTCTTGGTAAAAGGCACTGATCGTCTATTATGATTTAGCGTTGTTTGTTCATTTAGATCATCTTAGCATACTACACTAAAATAATAGCCAATATTAAAATATTTAACTCGGATTACAATATTTTGTATGAAAATACACATGTGACTCTCATCTATATTAAAATATAATAAATTTCAGTAATATACATCATTTTGTAAATAGATTCCCAGACAAACGAGTTTGCGGAAAACCACATTTATACAAAAATATTTTTTGCCAATGTGCAAAAAGTCTTTATATAAATTTAATCGCTTTCAAGCGTTTACAGGCTATTAGATTAGGTGGGATGTACTTTTTGGATTTGATACTCCAATCGATAGTGACAATGGAATGTTGATGGGACAGTGACGACATTTCACCACAAGTTTACTGTTCGAACTTGCTTTATAATGTATAGTATAAAATATTAATAACATATTACATAATCATATGCCACTTTAATAACCTAGAAGTCTTTGATTGCCTTTGTAATACATACAATAGTAAAAGTTCTAAAAGCGCACTGCACGCGGCGACGCCCGCGCCGCTCAGTGCTTCGACAGGTTCAATGGCAAATCTGTAACAGCGAAAGCGTGGGCTCGGACACAATCATCAAATGAGATGCAGATAGCACTACATTAACTGCTTTAATTCATTAATGAACAAAATTGCATGCTCACCTGACGTCGGTTCCTCTTTAGGTATGTGGTCGTTGATGAGCGGGTGCGCGAGAGGCGCCCAGGGGCCAGGGGGCAGGCCGGGCGCCACAGCGTAGTGCATCCACAGCGGCGCTGGCGGCGCGCGGTAGCCTGCCGCGGCCACGGCCGGCGCGCCCGCGTACCCGTACCCGTACATGTACTGCAGCTCGCGCCAGTCGTCCCGCGGCCGGAACGCCGCCGCGCCGCCCCACTGACGCGCGGCGTACGGCGCCGGTGCGGCGTACGCGGCCCGGTAGCGCGCCAGCTCGGGCGGCGTGGGCGAGTCGCGCGCCGCCGCCGGCCCGGGCGAGCCCAGCGCCAGCGCCGAGTACCGGTGGCGGTAGTGGTCGGGGCTTGGGCTCAGGTCGGGCGAGCGCGCGCTGGACGGCGACTCGGTCTTGAGCGAGGGCGGCTGCGAGTGCGGCGAGCGGCGCGCCTCCTCGGGCATGGACAGCAGCGAGTGGATACTGTAGCTGCTGGCGTTTTTGGTGAGCGGGTCCTTGCGCGCGGCGCCGTTGGTGCTGCGCGCGGGCGGCGTGTGCGGCGGCGGCGGCGGCCGCGCGGCGTGGCTGGGCCCGGGCTCGGGCGGGTAGGAGGCGGTGCTGAGCGCGGGCACGGTCTTGGCGCGCCGCTTGCCGCCCTGGTCCTCGAGGCTGACGCGCTCCAGCTCGCGCAGGATGCGCTTACGCGGCGACACCATGGCGTGCTCCTGGCGACAGCTGGCCAGCTTCGCGTTGACGGGCGCGGGCAGCGCCGCCGCGCGCTCGCGCAGCCGCTCCACGGTACGCGCGAGTAGCTTCGGCCGGATCGCCGACCGGGTCTTCTTGTAAACTCTTAACTTATGATACTGATATGGTTTCTTGAGTTTCATGTGATAGTATTTCTCCCGGTCGCAGTCCGTCCGCCGGTCGTCGTTGGCGGCCGTCTTGGAGGTGTGGTCCGGAGACGGGCCGCCGGGGCCGGCGTCGTCGCCGCGCTCGCCGTTGCGGCGCTCCGGCGCGGACGCGGCGTCGGGCGGCGCGGCGTCGTGCGGGCGGCGGCGCTTGGCGCGCGCGCCGGCGCGGATGGCGGCGGCGTGCAGCGCCGCGGGCCGGCAGTAGTACATGGCTAGCTCTTTGGAGAGATTGCGGCGGGGCGCCGGCTGCTTCCAGCAGTGGTCGCGCTGCCATGGTGATGAGTGGATGGACGAGTTGTCGTCGGACACACTGAGCGAGGCGCAGGGCGCAGCGGGCGCGGGCGGCGTGGGCGGCGTGGCGGGCGCGGCGGCCGGCGGCCAGAACGTCTTGCGCGGCACCGACACCCAGCCCGCGCGCTCGCCGCCGCGCGCGCAGCCGCGCACCAGCTCCAAGATGAACTTGCCATCTGGAACATGTACCGAACATTATGTCACTACTATTTACTAGCCAGCTGTTAGATAATCATTGTAACTTAGCTTACAAATAGTATGAAGTTTAATGATTTCGAAATTTTACTCTTCATATAGTGTGCTGTTGCTGTTCCATTTAAATGAATCCAAGCACAATACTATTATATAAATATGGATATGAAATGTTACTACATGTCACCATTGTTGAAGTATATGTAGATTTACTGAACAATACTTTAAAGCCAAGGCTCTTGAGGATACCAAGTCTACAATTACTTTAAGAAAAGTATTTGTAGCATAATGCACTTGCAAGATAGCATTTTTTAATTTAATGAGTAATGGAATGATAGTGGTCATTTTATTATCACTATAATAAGATTGCTTCTAACAATGTTTAAATATTGGTCCAGTTGCTAATGCACTTGTTTATTTGTGCAGTTAAGTAGTAATTGGTAAGTTTGAGCTGGCTTAGCTAGCTGTCATAAACACTTCCCTTATGTTCATAGTTACAGGAAATGCTGACTGTCATCATATTGTCAGCTGAGTCACTTATTTCTGTTAGAGGCGCAGATTCAAGATAAACTCCATGTGTCTAATCAGAGTTGAATCATATCTTATCGTAAATCTTACAAGATTATAGGTAATATACAGCAGAATAAATTCTAGCACTACTTGTTGTCTCTTGCATGCCCATCTAGTTAATGACTCTTGCCTTTTTAACAATAAAACTATTGACACCCTTATGCAAGTCTTCATGTGTAAATAGGAAAATAATAATGAAATGTTACATCTATTCATTATATGTATTAGTAATGTCAAATTTCTAAATGAGCATTTAGTAGTGTGCTCAGCCCAGGGATTTTCTCAGTATCTGAGGGTTGTAGAGGGGCCACAAATAAAGAGCTAACAAAAGTGAAGTGGTATGCAGTGAACAGATAAGGTTATAATCATAGCATAGTTTCAAGAAGTTAAAAAATGTATTTAATTTTTTCAAACATTTGTTTGCAAAAAGTACCTACCAAGGATGATCATGTTCAGATTTCAATTGCACACAATTGACCAATAATCATAATAGGTACTTGATAAAAGTTATAGTAAACACACATAAGATTGTCCTAGTATGACTCTATAAAAATTATACTTTGATGCTGCCAGCTTATGCTATTACTGAAAACAGCTGATAGTTGTCACAACAAAGATATCACTAATTTGAAGTTTCAGTTAAGTACCTTCATCATGTTTTCCACAGGACTAAATACAATAGTTATTGCATAGAGAACACACAGCATTTTTGTATTAGCTCAGTGACAAAATGTCCCATTTATCAAGATGTGATCTAAATGGATGTTTCTGCTAGGCTGCTCACGGCTTCTTATGAAACAAGCAACAATAGTGCAGAGGCTGTGTGTAGACAATTGGCTACAACTCGGTCCAAATGTGCCTGTACATGTTTATCAGAGCATGAATGACTTTCTAGTTTTTCTTGAGTAGTTAGCTACAGGAGTACAATACGAGGTAAAATGGCACATCTAAGGGCAATGATCTAATTGCTGGAGAAGTATGGATAATCCACTGACCTTTGAAGAACTTGAGTCGGCCGCCGGAGCCCGAGTGCGCCGCGGGCGCGACGGGGCTCTCCTCACTCGCTGGCTTGCTACTGCTGTTCCCGTTCACGCCATGTCTTCTGTCTACTTCCTCTGTCATTTTGGAACATGTTGTCAGAGTTGTGTTCGTTGCTTCCTGTATATGCATTTCATTTCTGCCCGCTCATGCGACACACGAGCAACTCGCTAGTCCGAACGCACTCGCCATATCGAACCGAGCGTCTGGGTCCGCGGCTCTGGGGGCGCCAGGCACGGGCTAGCCACGACATTCAACACTATCGACACACTCCTCATCCTACTATCCCCGCTCTCAAGTTATTAGGAACTCCTAAACATTTGTATAAACACATTTCCGACACGGTGACTACTGAATTAAACCAGTGCCCCGACCTCCCAGTTTTTGACGGCACTCGCGACTAAAACACTTTCCGAATTAGTACTTAATAAGTAACTATACCGGATTCTCAATATGATCATTAGGCCCACAGCACAATCGACAATAGCTGCTCGTTTTTCAGTAGTTCATTCACACCCAGCATCCATTTTGATTCGTTCAAATACGATCGGTCTTTTTGCCCACAACCACAAATCAGAAATCAGAATGCGTTGTTATTTACGTTTTGATATTGATGCGTTGGTTTTAAATTTAACAAAACAGGTGAGATTATGTAGAGTATAAATACAATTACAATGGAATGGAATCTAACGCTATTTTTTTAACAACTGAAGAATTTTAATACTTTCATGTATACTAAAAATATATCTAAGGGAAATTTCCAAAAGGATAAAAAGAAAGCAATAACTAAACGCTATTAAAGTGTTCCACACAGGGTTATAATTTCTTCTTTTTTTTTCTTAATAAGTCACTGTTTTTATTAAAATAACACACAGCAATTAATTTTTGTCTGCAAAACAAAAAGTAACAAAAATTAATTGTATTATACAGTATGTTCCAGCCACAATTTAAAACGCGGTGGATGCTGCATACATTACGCTTTTTAATTTTAGCGGTGGCAGCACTGTTAACGCGCTGCCCGCCGCCATGTTGAAATTGAAACATTGTTGTTTCGTGACGGGATTCTAACTAAGCTCATTCATTGCTCATTCTGATTTTGTTATTCTAGCCAAGTGGTTGATTTTGTGGACGTGTAGCAGGTGAAAGTACATCCGAAGTTTTTTTGGTAGAAGCAAGTAAAGGTGCACGAAGATGACGGCGTCAGAAGTTTCTTTCAATCGAAAAATAATATCAGAAGATCTGTCGAATGTCGAATTCGACACAAGTGAAGATGTCGAAGTTATCCCTACATTTGATTCCATGGGCCTTCGAGATGAACTGCTAAGAGGAATTTATACTTATGGTAAGGAAACGCATTTTACAATATGTACGTTTTCGGTATTCATTGAATTCCGGATGTTATAGGTTAGATGTAAATTTCATTGTGACATACCTAGGTACTTTCTAAATTTTAGGATTCGAGAAACCTTCAGCAATTCAGCAGAGAAGTATCCAGCCAATTGTGAAAGGCAGAGACGTAATAGCCCAGGCACAATCGGGCACAGGCAAAACTGCTACGTTTTCGATTTCCATACTCCAATCGCTGGATACCACCCTGCGTGAGACGCAAGTCCTGGTGCTGTCGCCCACGCGAGAGTTGGCCACACAGATCCAAAAAGTGATTCTTGCTCTGGGCGATTTCATGAATGTTCAATGTCATGCCTGCATTGGAGGCACAAACCTTGGTGAAGATATCAGGAAGCTGGACTATGGGCAGCATGTGGTGTCCGGCACACCCGGCAGAGTATTCGGTAAGTGATTAATATAACTTTTTTTCTAATGTGCATCATCAGTATTGCAATTTGATAATGACATTAAAATCAATTACTGCTCATAGGTACTTACTCCTACACATTAGGCTTAATCCTAATCATCTGTTTCATAATGGGGATAAATTAGCTACATCCAAATTGACAAACTTTTGACCAAATACTTTTACTTTAAATTGTTGTATAACTATCATTGTTTGCTTGCAGCACTAATGCCTTTCATGAATTAACTACTTTACCTAATAATACCTAATTTTTAATAACCATCAATAATAACAAAAAATGCCAATAATTAAAATGATATGAAAGAACTTTCTCCTTTTTTTGAAGTCGGTTAATTAACATACCTACTTATGTTTAGGTGATTGTGTTGTAAGTTACTCTAATATAATATTCCTACTGGTAACAGAAAATACTTATGTTATACCTCTGAATGACATGGTATTTTATTTCCTTTTGCTATGTTGATAAAATAATATGACCCTGGAGTGAAGTTTCATTTAAAACAGCTATGAAGCTGGTCACTGGTTGAGTAGGTAAACTTATCAATAGTTGATTTGGTTTACAGTTTAGGAAATAAAATTACATTACTTCATATTCTTAGGTACTTTCCAAAGGTTTCCAATACCTCAGGTAAAAAAAAACAATCTTAATTAGGTACTACCTTACTTACTTCTACCTTACATCTTTAAAAAAAACCATTGTTTTCTAATCCCTTGTCTGTTTTAAAACCTATTGTTCATGTTATATTTGTGTTCCTAGAAGTACCTACCTAGTTAAATAGCCAGATAAACCCATTGATTGCTAATCTTTGTCCTGAAATAAATACATGAAAAAAACCTGGCAGGCATGTATTTTATGGATAAATTGAATTATCTTTACTAGAGAATAGAAAAATCTGCCTGCAGAAATTCTTTTCTTTTTTCTAATCTTTGGTTTAAACCACAAACAGGAAGCTGTTCCTTTCATAGCTTTACTTTGTTATTTTGTTCCTTGGAATTATCTAGGTAAAATGTATTGCAGGCCCTCATCTAATATAAAATTGATTATCTTTTTTAGGGTTCCATACCTCAAAAGGAACAAACTGAACCCTTATAGGATCACTCTGTTGTCCATCTGTCTGTCTGTCTGTCTGTCAAGACCCTTTTTCTCTGGAACGCATGGAGGTAGCAAGCTGAAATTAATATCAAATATTCAAGCCTGCAGTCTCTTGAAGCTGTGAAAAAATTAAACTTCTAAGTCAACATGATCAATAGATACTGTCATTAAAAAGGTTGTTTCCATACAAATTGCCGTTCCCTGAAAACCTAAAGGGTACTTCCAGTTGTCCTAGAAACTTGAAATTTGGTATGAAGGTAGATCTTATAGCACAACCACTCAGAAAATTCTCAAAATCTAAAATTTTTGTCTGTCTGTAGATTTCGCAGACCAATATGAAATTGACCCCACGCTGCATACATTTTGCTTAGGAGCAGGGCTCTGCTAACACTGGATTTCTTAAAACACTGGGGAAAAGCGTTAAATTCTTTATACGGAACCCTCGTGCGCGAGTCCGACTCGCAGTTGTCCGGTTTTTGTTACCAGTGTAGAAAAAATGCAAGTATGTATAAATATTTTGATTGTTTTCTATTGTTTTCAGATATGATTAGGAGGCGTGTGCTTCGGACAAGATCCATCAAGATGCTGGTTCTTGATGAAGCTGATGAAATGTTGAACAAAGGTTTTAAGGAACAGATCTATGATGTGTACCGCTACTTACCTCCAGCTACACAGGTTGTGCTGATATCAGCAACATTGCCTCATGAGATCCTCGAAATGACTTCCAAATTCATGACTGACCCCATAAGGATTTTGGTAAAACGGTATGTTTAATTCGTATTAGATCACTATTAACGTAATGAAAATGTTCCTGTTTTTAAGATATCTAATATGGCTATTGGCAGTGGTGATCACTTACCATCAGGTGACCCACTTGCTCGTTTGCCTTCCTCGTCGTATAAAAAAAATAAAATAATATGATTATGACCACCTATTAACGAATTACTGAGGATGGTTTGGTAACCTGAAACAAATTGTGAACCCCAAAACAAAAGCATGCCATTATCCCGATCCTGTGCAGTTTCACAAATTTATGAAGTAATATTCTCCTTACAGTGATGAATTGACATTGGAAGGCATAAAGCAGTTCTTTGTGGCGGTGGAGCGCGAGGAGTGGAAGTTCGACACACTCTGCGACCTTTACGATACTCTGACCATCACACAGGCAGTCATCTTCTGCAATACCAAAAGAAAGGTGGACTGGCTCACACAGAAGATGCAGGAAGCTAATTTCACAGTCAGCTCTATGCACGGGGACATGCCACAGAAAGAGAGGGATAACATCATGAAGGAGTTCAGATCAGGACAAAGGTCAGTCTCTAAACCAACTATTTCGAACATCCTAATCTGCTCCATAATATTTAAATTTCTGTAGTCTTCGTTTTTGCAATAAAATGTTCTGAGTAGGTCACTAGCACGCTCCCCTTAGGCAATCGGATTTGACGCCCTCCTGCTCTTAACCAAGAACAGTCATTATGCAGAAATATGAATTTTGAATATTTTTTGTTTTCAGCCGCGTCTTAATCACAACTGATGTGTGGGCGAGAGGCATCGACGTCCAGCAGGTGTCACTAGTCATCAATTATGACCTGCCCAACAACCGAGAGTTGTACATCCACAGGATCGGTCGCTCGGGCCGCTTTGGACGCAAGGGTGTGGCCATCAACTTTGTCAAGTCAGATGACATCAGAATCCTGAGAGACATTGAGCAGTACTATTCTACACAAATTGATGAAATGCCAATGAATGTTGCTGACCTGATATAACTTCAAATATACTGTAAACTAGTATAATGTAATATTAAGTTTGTATGTCTTCTCACTGGTCCTGGCAGTGTATAACAAGCACCATAGGGTAGGGATTGATAACACCCTTTCTGCAAATTTATGTTTTAACTCGAAACTTAAGATAATAAGCATCTTTTAAATATTTTCATGACTATGTCAATAATGTCACACAATAAATAAATAAAACTTATTTCATGTTTTAATTCCACTATCCCCTGGACCATCTTTTACAGCCTTATCCTTATCACACTAGCGATTTGCGAGCGAGTTTTGTATTGAGCCGATGACGCAACGTGTTCGCCGCGAGCGATATTAGTATGAAGCACTCTCGCAAATTGCTAATGTGTTACTAAGTACATTATATTATGTAATTTTTATAGGTATTCATAGTAATGAGAAATATTATTATGGTAGTGTATCTATCGAGCTTCTATCAAATAAATGTCTGCCTGAGGAGACCCAAGGCACCAAAAGATCCCTGTGATGTGTTTTGTTTTTGTTACGGCCCTGATTATAAATTTTGACCAGTATGTATGTATAAGTTATACAGTATAACACAAATAAAAGGTTACAGGGCAGCAGCTAGATGTAAAAATGCGAAGTTATCCCTTAAAAGAATCACTGCCAGTTAACCTTCAAGAGTTAGATAGGACATTCGAAACGAGGGTAGACATACAGAAAATTTAAAAGAACTGAAATAAAAAATTGTCCTAAATAAATATTAAGAAACATTGCCATCCTATCCTGCAAAAATATGTAGGTATCGAATTAATCCACTACAACCTTAATTCGCCCACATGAGAGCCATGGGACATATTTTTGAGTAAGTTGTATACACCCATATTTTTGCACTTGACTGTACGTATAAAGTCTAATGTCACTCTTTCATATAATTTGTTGAAATGAAGAAGCATATATCTTCATGTGTTTCTCTTATACATGTCTGTGTTGTGCTGAGTTGAGGAGTTTCCTCATTAGGAGACCACCTTGAGTGCAGTGGCCATGTTATGGTGACTGTCAGAATCAGTTAGCATTTACCATAATAGAATGCATATACATTTTATGTCCATGCTGCACACTATTGAGAAGTCCCTAGTTAGAACCAAAGTCCCAACCCCGAATGCAGCAACCTTGTCACGGTAAATCTTATAAAACTGCTTATCTTTATATAATGTGTAGATACACAAAAAGTAATGTTAACCATTGAAGAGTTCCCGTATCTGCATCTGGCTCCATAATCTGACCCTGGATATCATCTAGGACCAGACATTGTCAAACCCAATTTCAACAGGGTTGTGTTGTTTAATTATACAGTTTCCATGACCACCTTCCGGTTCCATCATCAGATCAGCTCCATCCATGTCATAATATTCAATTGTCATCCAACTTACATATGCATGAAAAATGTCAACTCAATTGGAAACCAAAATTGCAAAAGGGCCAAAACTTGCATGATTTGACCTAAACATTCCTACTAGCTAAACATACAAACATACATTGCAAGTTAAATAAAAGCTTGTAAAGAAACAGCAATAATATAAATTATGAAAAATACTTTAATAGTTTAGACAAACCAAATTATATTCATAGGTTTCAAATACTAATTTAATAAATACTTATACCAGTGTATACAAAAACAAATGTAATTCTTAATTTTTAATTACAAGTTCTTCTCAATCTATTAATATTCTTAACGATTCTTAGTATGATTAAAGACATGGATATAAAATGTAACAGCTAAACTCTTGGAATGTAACATTTTTATATTATATGAATATGAATGAAGTGAATCCAATAAGCTTCAAGAGTAATTATTAACTAACTTAAGATACTTACCTATTATATGACTACAAATCTAAAACAAATCAATCACTAGAATAAACAAACCAAAATATATTAGTAATTATAAGCATAATCAATAGTCTAGTAACAAAAAGATTTTTTAATATTTACTTTTATTATCCGCAAGGTTTAACCTTAAATATATTTTAATGAATGCCTAACAAGTACTTAATGTTAAGGCACACATTTCAAATGAAACACAACTTTACTTGAAACAATTATATCAAATAATTTATTTTCATAATTTCATAAAACACCTTTGCTAGTATTAGCAATAAAACATTTCAAAAGTATTCTTAGGCCCAACTATCAAACCAGTCAGTTGTCCCTTGTCTTGTTAGAATTCTGTCTCAGCAACACCATCATATACCTTCCAGCGCCGGTAGATGAAGATCCCTATCGCTCCCACTAGAAGAGCCACCAAGATCTCAGTAAGCTGGTCCAAGAAACTAGTACCTGACTCTGAGGACTCCAAGACTTGTGCTTCAGGTTCTTGAACCGGCTCCGGCTCTGGTGCCTTTGGAGTTTGTTCATCCTCACCTTTAAATGCTATTTGGTTTAATACAGACTGCTCCTCTTCTGTCAAAGGCTTGGCAGCTGTTGATGACAACAGTTGTGCTATTTCTCCACACTGAGGGCAGGACCAACTTGTTGATTTCTTAGCTAGTATTTTGCGTTCTGCCGGAGTGTATTCTAGCGATCCTATTGTGCCCTCCGCAGGGGTTGGCATGAATGCAATTAAAGCTAGCAGAGCTGTCCGAATGGACCAGGATGGCTGCCAAGTCTCAGGGTGGTGTCCAGATATTGATAGGCAGATTTTTTTGTTGACCTCGAACCTTCCATTGGGTGTTAGCAGTATTATGTGTGGTGGGTGCATAGGATACTCTTTCGGCAGTAGTATCCTACCGTGGTAAATGCCCCCTTCAAAGTCCGTGCCCTTGGGGCCCTGTACGGTGAAGTGCCACTCGAACAGGTTGTCCTCCAGCGGTCGCGCGCAGTATTCCTCGGTAGCCTCCGCCAGCTCTAGCGCTTCTTTCATTAGGCGTTTCACACCCGGGCACTTGATGTTGTATTTTTCACCCATTTTTATTGTTGGCAAAAACAGAACTAAACTGTAAAGCTGTGAAATAATAATATAACACTAAAATAAAATATTAATTGCGATCACAGGAAAATTTGATAACAAAATCCTGTTTTTACAAGCTTTTAGTACGTCCTCAGAGATGTCATTTTTTTATTGGTCAGGGACTGGGACTGACAACATAGAAGTTTGATTGATAGTACCTACCTTGAATATTCAATTTTAGAAGGTTATTAGCTTAATTTTTAGCAAAGCTGATGATGGAAAAAGCAGTTATCAGCAAAAACGTAGTGTTGTTTAATTCGTACACGTAATAATCGTAAAGTTCAGCTCCTACTTATAAATTGTGCTATTTGACGATCGACGTTTTTTATTAATGTCTCAAATAGCTTCGTGAAATATTTGAATTTATTTTAATGGCAACTCTATTTAGAAAAAAAAAACAAAGAAATTGACACTGTCACTGTCAAGCGAAGCGACCTCGACCAACCTCAAACCAACCAATGGCTGTTTATTGTTTGCGTTTCATGGATTAGCAAGTTAAAACTTCTGTAACGATATCTCTAGTGTATTAGATTTTATATCATTCGCCAAAAATGGATGGTCCACCTGGAACAGGGCCACACAATGACGGCTCCATGGGTCCGCCGGGCATGGGCAGCTTTCCCCCGATGCCGCCGCCGCCGGGCGCCATGCCCCCGGGCGCAATGCCTCCCGGTGGGATGCCTCCAGGCGGGATGCCTCCGGGCGGGATGCCCCCGGGCGGAATGCCCCCGGGCGGGATGCCCCCGGGCGGGATGCCCCCGGGTGGGATGCCGCCGCCAATGGGGCCGCCTGGGACAATGCCTAGAGGGATAGGTCCACCGCCTATGGGCCCTCCGGGAATGGGCCCGCCGCGAATGCCACCCGGGCGCTATAATCCAGGGATGGATATGGGGCCGCCAGGAATGGGCCCGCCGCCTAATATGGGACCACCGGGTATGGGGCCGCCTCCGAATATGGGCCCTCCTGGCATGGGCCATTGGGATAGTCAAGGCCCTCCAGGATGGGGCAGACAAGGTCGAGGGGACGGTCCTCCAGGTTGGGATGACCATGTCGATGAAGGTGATGACAATGATTGTGAGGATGAGGAGCAGGGACCACCACAGGGGCCACCGTCCCTTCCCTCTCTACTGACCATGAAAATAGACACCCCTGAAGAGTTCCGCAACAAGCCTGTGCCTGTGGGAGGTGTGGTGCTGCCTAAAGCCCTGGAGGAGGCTCTTGCATACAAAGACCAAAGACAAGCTGCTTTGGGTGATGAGGATGTAGAGAAAGGTAAGCAGTAACTATAGTTTACATTCACCAGGCTTTCACTGATTTTTTGCATACCATATTTGCTAATTTGCTTTTGTTTTTTTTTTAATATTAGTAAAAAAAATTTATTAAGTTCGGAATTACTTTGTGGAGGACCATATCACTGATTTCTGAGCAGGGTCCCATTTCTCAAACCTTACTAGACTAATAATATTTGTGTTATGTCTCGTAAATTACGTGAAATATGCTATATGTATTAACTTCGTTGTTTATTAAAATGCCATTGAATGGGTTCCCAGAAGTGGATGAAGAACCCGAGGCTCCTCCAGCGCCTGTGATCAGCACCGAGTATGATGCAGAGGAGGATGACCCTGACTCGGATGATGACATGCGGCCCCAAGCCCCAAAACCACCTATGATATCCAAAGCTGAGGTAGGAAATTCTAAATTTATTCTTAATCTAATGAATGTGAAAATAAAGTTTGTTTTAACTGTTGATAAAGCAAAGTTAAATACAATAGGTACATATTGTTATGTAAATATGAAGGATGTCCCAGTGAGCAAGCATATTTTCTAGCATAGCAAAAAGCCGAGATATACTAGTTTTCGAGATATTGGCACTTTGACAAAATTCGTGATTTTTGATACCCTGAGCCAGTTTTTTGGGGGGGTAATAATGACTTAAAATTTCGGAATTTAGCAAATAGAATTTTTTGCATAATGTTACGAAAGAGCGTAGTAATATTGTACAATACAGTACAATACAAATATTCTTTATTGAAAACCACAAAATAGTACAAAGAGATTACAGAAAACAGGTATGGTAGACAATAGGCGGTCTTATCGCTTAAAAGCGATCTCTTACAGACAACCAAAATACAGAAACCAAGATGAAGAAGCTAAATTAGGTAATAAAATATTATTAATTGTATGTAGGTAATAAAATATTATTTTACATGCCATGATGCTGAGGCAGTAAAATACATACAAAATCGAATTTTGCATTATTTAAATATTATCTGCGGTTTTGATCGAGCTAAATTATAAAAAGAACGCCAAGTGCGACTCGGAATCGCGCACCCAGGGTTGTAACATTTTGTTTTTTTTTTGCTTGACTTGTGGTGTGCTTTTTGTGTTTTAGACCTCATTAAGCAAAGCCAACAAAAACAAGCGCAAGAAGAAGAAGAAGAAGGCAGCCAAACAGAAGCGCAGAGAAGATGCTAAACAGAAAGTGACACCCAAAGAAACAGAGCAGAACGGCAAGAAGTCCGGCGACAAAGAGAATGAAAGAGAAGCTGAAATTGAGTAAGTATTCATTAAAGCAGGGTCTGTCATACCTAAGTCTATAAAACTTGTGTCAGTAAAATTATGAGTGTGTGTTTGACTCTACCCAATGTGTATTATAAATTACTTATATTTGATGACCGGATAGCCTAGTGGTTAGATTAGAAACCTCAGCTATGAGGCTTGAGGTCCCGGGTTCGATCCCTGGTCGGGGCAGATGTTTGTATGATGAACACAAATGTTTTTTCTTGTGTCTTGGATATTTAATATGTATTAAGTATGTATTTATCTATTATAAGCATGTTTATCCGTTGTCTAGTACCCATAGTACAGCTTTGCTAGTCTAGGACTAGGTCAATTGGTGTCAATTGTCCCATGATATTTATTTATTATTTCTACACAAAATCTCAGGTTGTAGTCTTAGAATGAATTACTACAACATGGTCTGTCCTCTCTTCAATGTCAGTTCAGCTCTCGCCGCTGGTCCCACTCTCTGTACACAGCACTAGTGCGGATACACAATACGCACTCACATACACACAGGCATATACAGCTAATTGTATCTCATCTCACTTCACTGGATAAACTGGACCGAAATTATGACAACAGTCAAGTAAATATCAATTTAAATAACGACCTCAAACTTTCTCGCCGCTGGTCCCACGTTGCACACAGCGCGCGCTAGTGCGGATATACAATACGCACTCACATACACATAACACACATGCACGCATATACAGCACATTGTATCTCATCTCACCTCACTGGATAAACTGGACAGAAATTATGATAACAGTCAAGTAAATATCAATTTGAATAACGACCTCAAACTTTCTCGCCGCTGGTCCCACTCGCTGCACATAGCGAGCGCTAGTGCGGATACACAATACGCACTCACATACACACACGCATATACAGCCATTTAATTGTATCTCATCTCACCTCACTGGATAAACTGGATCGAAATTATGACAACAGTCAAGTAAATATCAATTTAAACGAATTTAAACAATTTGTAGTGGGAGAGCCATACTGTAGCTACTTGCTGCCGTACGAATGGGCCGGCTCGTCCGGGGAAGTACCAGCCTCTCACAGAAAATCGGCGTGGACCCTGTTGCGTTTCGTTCAGCCAGTGAGAGTGCCGGAGGCCCGATCCTCCTTCCCTCTTTCCTCTATCCCTTTTCCTCTATCCCTTTTCCTCCTTATAGGCTGGCAACGGACTAGTGACTCTTGGGGTTGCTGGTTCTCATGGGTGGCGGTGATCGCTTACCATCAATCAGGTGACCTGGCTCCTATTTCACCAACTTTACAATTATCAGTTTTCAATGACAATTCGTCGACAATTGCCGACTTGAAGAGCTTTTGTTGTAGCACTTTTAGCTCGCTTCATACTGGCCAAGAAATGTAGTTCGAATTGTCATGACAAACCGACAATTGTAAAGTTGATGACATAGGGGCCTGTTTGCTCGTCTGCCTCCCTCTTTCGACACAAAAAGAAACCTCAAACCTTGACAATTCACCAGGTACGTGCAAGAGAGCATTCACTTCCACGAGTTGGAGCCGATGTACCGGCAGTTCCACCGCGTTCTCGAGGCGTTCAAGATCGCCGAGAAGAAGGACGAGATCAAGGAGGAGAGCAAGGACGCGCCGCGCCCCGCCGCGCGCCAGCAGGAGAAGGTGCAGGACCAGTTCGCCGCCGACGAGGAGGCGGTCGAGGTGAGCAGAATACAGACCATACGCAATAGTACTTTTTGATACAAGTGCGGAAAGTACGTCATTTTGCGCGAGTCCCGAGTTGACTAGGCCCGAGCCGTGAGAATAGGAACGAATGAAAATTACACTTTACAATGAAATAAAACGGATCTCTCACGTATATAAGTCGAGTTTAGCCCGACATGTTGCAGAGTAATTCGTAGTCCTTCCTCTGGGACTCGTGTTATTTCATTATGATCGAGTCTCACGTTAGTTTCATGTTGGAAATGACACTTCCTCGCGTGTACCAAACCATGTTTTGCACGCGGGGACGCTTCGAAAAAATTACAATCAAACCAAAGGCGGTGAGTCACGCGCGGCCCTATCATCACCGCCGCGCACCCACCGGCGCTTTGGAAAAGTAAAAAGCACTAGTTCGAAAAATCCAACTTTCCGCACGTTACATAGTCGCAAAATTTTCCACTTTTCGAGAAACTGTAATAAAAAAGGATATTAGCGTGCGATTTCCAAATTTCTATCTATTTCTGGACAAGATTTGTAGATTGTTGTTATTGGCAATTTGTCTATGGTGAGTTTGAGTTTTAATTTCAAAAACTAATCGACAAAAAAAAACTACATAATTAGGGATTGAAAACACTCGTGTGATCCTATTATGAAACTCGGCTTCGCCTTGTTTAAGGACCCTCATTATGTAATAATGACAGTTGCATAAACTACTATTATTTTACAACAGTAATTCTTCAGCCACTTCCCCAAAACCATTGAATCTTGCAGAAAAGCGCTGCGGACGAAAAGGAGCGTTTATCGAAGCGCAAGCTGAAGAAACTGTCGCGGCTGTCAGTGGCCGAGCTGAAGCAGCTGGTGGCGCGGCCCGACGTGGTGGAGATGTACGACGTGACGGCGCGCGACCCCAAGCTGCTCGTGCAGCTCAAGGCGCACAGGAACACCGTGCAGGTGCCGCGCCACTGGTGCTACAAGAGGAAGGTCGGTCTCATCCAGGGCTTCAAATACCGTTAAAGAATTGGTAACGGTATCGTTATTAACGGTAAACTCGTAATTAACGTTAGACGATGTACCGTTACTTATTCTGTTTTTTACCTGTAAAAAAAGGTAACTGGTAATCAGCTGTTAACGTTAATTTAAAAGTATCGGTATCGGTTAACGATAAGTTAAGGTAACGTTAATGGAATGTTATTATATTAATCGAGCGAAAAAAATCAAAAGCGCTCAAATTTCGTCGTCGTGTGAAGTCATGTTTTAGTACTAGTAGTGATTAGTGAAGTGTCGCCGCGCCGCGCGCGGCAACGCTGTATGGCAACGTAGCAAACATTACCGATTAAAATAGTGTTACTTTTTTAACGTTATAATAATGTGAATAGGGTAACGTTACCAAGCCCTACAATGTAAAGAAAAATTACCGATAAAAATAACGTTAATAGGTAAAGTTACCATAATGTTAAGTTATGAAGTAACGTTATTATTTAATACCGCTACTGATTTTACCGTTATGTAACGTTATTTATAATGTGAATTTGGTAACGTTTTAAAGCCCTGGACTTATCAACGTCAAGTCGACGTTTGTTGCTAGTGGCGGAGTGGCTCTGTGTGCTGCAGGCCTTGCGACCTCATTTTTGAACTTTTTTTTTTAATTTTCAAAAAAAGAATCGACAAAAACCAGGCAAGTGCGAGTCGCGCACGAGGGTTCCGTACCAAGATTTTAACGCTTTTCCACAGTGTTTTAAGATGTCCAGTATTAGCAGAGCCCTGCTCCCAAGCAAAATGTACGCAGTGTGGGGTCATCTTACATTGGTCTGTGCGTAGTCTTGGGCCGCATTCACCGTCTTTACAATTGTCAGTTTTATATGACAATTCGAACTACATTCCTTTGAAAATATGTATCGCGCTAAAACAAAAGCTCTTCAAGTCGGCAGTTGACACCGAATTGTCATTTAAAAACGGACAATTGTAAAGTTGGTGAAATAGGGGTCTGTATACCGATGCCTGTCCCCTCTCCCCAGTACCTGCAAGGCAAGCGCGGCATCGAGAAGCCCCCGTTTGACCTGCCCGAGTTCATCAAGAAGACCGGCATCATGGAGATGCGCGCGTCGCTGCAGGACAAAGACGACACCAAGACCCTCAAGGCCAAGATGCGCGAGCGCGCGCGCCCCAAGCTTGGCAAGATCGACATCGACTACCAGAAGCTGCACGACGCGTTCTTCAAGTGAGTCCGCGCTGACAACCAATCTATACCTATAAAACAGTATCGTGACTGACTGACAGACAACGCACAGCCTAAACTACTGGTGCTAGAGACTTGAAATTTGGCAGACATGTACCTTGAGTATCCTAGAGGTTGCCGCTGCTCTACGTAGGAACTACCTTAAAAAGCCCTACACGTGATCCCCGGGTGATGCTAACAGAGCAACAATTTGGCTGCTGCGCCGCCCTCTATAGGACCTCGTAGAGCTCACTGGATGCAAATATTGCGAAATATCAAATTTCTGACATGAAAAAATTGCCATACGATAAATAAAAATAACTAAGAAGGGATTTTTCAAAATTCCCACGGGATAGGGAACTAGCCCATTTTGAATATTACACGGGGGCAAAGCCGCAGGGCATAAGCTAGGTATATGATAAGTAAGTAACGATACGTCATTATGCTCACAAGACAATCGAAAAACATGTTCCGGGTATTTTGACATTTGCGCGCAAGTTTGGACCTTATTTGAAAGAGATTGTGGCTACAATTTGTAGCCTTTTCTACACTTCATTTATATGTAATACCTCTTTTATATGTAACTAGCTTATGCCCTGCGGCTTTGCCCCCGTGAAACATTTCAAAATGGGCTAGTTCCCTATCCCGTGGGAATTTCGTAAAATCCTTTCTTAGTGCACGTCTAGCATACTCAAGGTATATGTTTGCCAAATTTCAAGTTCTAGGTCCAGTGGTTTAGGCTGTGCGTTGTCTGTCAGTCAGTCAGTCACGGTACTGTTTTATAGGTATACTAGCTTATGCCCCGCGGCTTTGCCCAAGTGAAATATTTCAAAATGGGCTAGTTCCCTATCCCGTGGGAATTTCGAAAAATCCCTTCTTAGTGCACCTCTAGGATACTCAAGGTACATGTCTGCCAAATTTCAAGTCTCTAGGTCCAGTGGTTTAGGCTGTGCGTTGTCTGTCAGTCAGTCAGTCACGGTACTGTTTTATAGGTATAGATAATAGATATCATTACTGCTAACCCGACGCGCTAATAGAGGGGTGTTTGACATGTGTATCCGTTTGTCTGTCTCATCATTAGACCTCGGATTATTGTCGCAATGACGTCACAGTAGGGTAGTTTGGAATTGGAATTTATATTTTTAATTATTAGTGATTAGTGCTTTTATTCCTTGACAGTAATAAAATAAGATCATGAAATCGAGTAGCAATGGTTTTATTAGCCCCAGTGTAACGACTGGCCCCACGCCGTCTGTGCTTATCTAAGTTTTAGGTATATTTCCAGAAGTTCATTTCACATCATGATTGGTAAGCATCACACCTGTTTTGGTAAATTTATTTTTAATTTATAGCAATTTTCAAAATATGAAAAAAAGCCGGCGCACACTATATGTCATGCTCTAACGAATATTCCGTTGTTCCGCCTGCGTTGTATTAAAGTGTCATCAGCGGTATCGGAAATAAAAAAACAAATAATCATGTTATTAAAATGTCATGTTCTATAGCGCAGGTTTATTCTACTTAACATTATAAATAGGAAGGTTCGTATGTTTAGATGTTTGGAAGTTTGTGACTCAATCACACTAAAACGGTTCAAATGATTTTGATTAAAAAAAACGGAGATAGCTTATGTTATAACTCAGGTTGATTAAAACAAAGACTATCTTTTATCCAGGGAAATTGCATAGTTGCGGGATAACGATAATCGAATTCTACGCATACAAAGTCGCGGGCAACAGCTATGCTCAACTTAACATTTAAACTTCAACGCTCAATTTCGCACGTTTTAAGTAAAACAAAGACACTATTCAAGATCGAGTTAACTTGTACAGTCAAGTGCAAAAATATGGATACAACTTACTCAAAAATATGTCCCATAGCTCTTATGTCGGCCAATTAAAGTTCTGGTATTGTTGTGGTGGATTAATTCGATATATATTTTTGCACTTGACTGTACAAGGTAAACATAATAAACATACCCCGTTATCAGTGTTGCGGATTCATTGAAAACGCTAGGGATGGCACTGCACATTTTCTTGACATGTTATTATACATAATATAATGCGATGCACCTGGTCTATTTGATGTGAACTTCACAATTTACTTTTTTATTTACATGTTCCAAGTGGACGGACTTAAAAGAGGTTTTATGCTGTTTTGTAACTCCATGTTAGATGATTGTGTCATTTATTTGTCAATAATGATTAATGTCGTATATCATTATAATTTGTTTACTTTTTATTCAGTTAAAATCATGAATTTTCCCAGTTTAAAACAGAGCTAATGGAGAAATTGGAAAACTCGAATACCTCTTAATAATTTATTCAGAAAACGAATGAAATTATACAAATCTGTTGTTTTACATGTAGAAGTATTGTTGTAACAAAAACGTTTTATACACCAATATGTTACATTGACAACTAAATAAATATCGAGCGACAACCCTATGACTTAGTTTCAATGAATCTGCAACACTGATAATGGGGTGTGATAATAAATACCGCTAATAAATGTCATTACATGCATTCCCATTAGTCTTAGAGTTGCCGAAAAATGTGTGCAATAGTTTGACTGTTAATTGAAATGTTAAAATAAATATATAGTAAACAATAAGTGTTATACAGATGGCAGACGAAGCCGCGCATGACGATCCACGGTGACCTGTACTACGAGGGCAAGGAGTTCGAGACGCGCCTGCGCGAGAAGAAGCCCGGCGACCTGTCCGAGGAGCTGCGCACCGCGCTCGGCATGCCCGTCGGGCCCGGCTCGCACAAGGTACAGTGCAATAGCAGTGTCCTTTGCGCGACCATGCATTGAAATATAACATAGTTTAAGCCTAAAAAATAATTCCAATTGAGCTTATCGCAGCCCAATCGCATGAAATCGACGATGAACTTTACGTTCTAATTTCAAAATCGCTTTTGCGCGCCGATTTTGTATGATAAAAAGTCTTTTCGAGCTAGTGAGGAAAAAACGTTATAATCGGATTCCCATGCACAACCAGTCAAATGAACATGTTTATTTCTGAAATCAACCAATCGTAAGGCCGCTTCGTCAGTAGATAAGCTTGCTTCTACTGCGGTTGAAGCACCATCTAAAAATATGTCATCTAAAGGTGCCGCCGCCGTGGCTGATCGCGCAGCAGCGCTACGGGCCGCCGCCGTCGTACCCCAACCTGAAGATCCCCGGCCTCAACGCGCCCATCCCCGAGGGCTGCGCGTTCGGCTACCACGCGGGCGGCTGGGGCAAGCCGCCTGTCGATGAGCACGGCAAGCCGCTTTACGGGGACGTGTTCGGACACCACGCGCTCGGGCCCGACGTGAGTACAGCACGCGGCAGCTCGGCACCGCGCGGGCGGCTGGGGCAAGCCGCCCTACGGGGGCGTGTTCGGACACCACGCGCTCGGGCCCGACGTGAGTACAGCACGCGGCAGCTCGGCACCGCGCGGGCGGCTGGGGCAAGCCGCCCTACGGGGGCGTGTTCGGACACCACGCGCTCGGGCCCGACGTGAGTACAGCACGCGGCAGCTCGGCACCGCGCGGGCGGCTGGGGCAAGCCGCCCTACGGGGGCGTGTTCGGACACCACGCGCTCGGGCCCGACGTGAGTACAGCACGCGGCAGCTCGGCACCGCGCGGGCGGCTGGGGCAAGCCGCCCTACGGGGACGTGTTCCAAAATCAATAGTGCTAGCACGACTGGCCGCGACTTTGTTTGTCGCGCGTGATTATATTACCCGTCCCGTTGCATTCCGAGTGACAGAAAAGGACGGGCAGTTGTTCTCGCGCGAGATAGAAGTCGCACTGCGAGTTGTGCTTGACAGTTGTAGACTATTTAATTTCAGTTATTGAATGCTATGTTATTTGAATTATCTGAATTTATTTTCAGGACGGAGAGGACCAGGATATCGATAGGACTATGTGGGGCGAACTAGAATCAGAATCGGAAGAGGAATCGGAGGAAGGTACGTTATTTTGAGACTTTCAAATTTGTTACAAAAAGTTTGTTATAAAATCCGAGTGCTTATGAATTTGGTTCATTATTAGTTGTTAAAATGTTTGGTGTTGTACAGAAGAGTCATCGGACGAGGGCGGGGGCGAGGGCGACGCGGCGGGCGCGGCCACGCCGGGCGAGGGGCTGGTCACGCCGCTGGGCGTCGGCTCCGTGCCGCCCGGCGTCGAGACGCCCGACACCATCGAGCTGCGCAAGAAGAAGGTCGAGAGCGACATGGAGGGGTGAGTAAGGGGAGGGGGGGGGGGGGGGCTTTTATTCAGCAAATAGGCAGTTGAATGCTCTTTTACACGTTTTTCTGTCCAGCGGCTTCGAAAATACCATGATTGCCAAGAAGAATGCGCTGCAAGAAACAAGTTTCTTCCAAGGCACAAAGTATTTTTTTCTAAAAACAAGTTACATTAGCTCTTCCAATACGTAACCACAGATGGATTACACAAAGAAACCTCACCTCAACTTCAGAAGTTACAATGTAGCCAACTGAGGCCTATTAATGTAACTTGAAGATTCAGTACTTAACCTATATAATTATGACTCTTATAAGTGGTCAAACAAACTTTCTAACCAAAATTAACCGACTTGAAATCTAAATATTTTAATTGCCGAACCGAATTCGATAAATATGTAACCACCTCGGAAATATGCCCTTTCAAATAAAAATAAACAATCCGTTTTATAATTAATGTCGTAGATTCTGAGGTACAAATATTAAGTTATTTCACAATTTTATGGTAAAAAAAACACTACTGAACCGAATTTGATACTATTTATATGGGGCCACCGCTTAAGTATTATCCTTTCAAAGAAAAAAAAACATCAAAATCTATTCATAATTGAAGGAGTAAGCATGACAAAAAAATATTGTGTCAAATTGAGAACCTCCTCGTTTTTAACCTCCAACAAAAAAGAGGGGTGTTATAAGTTTGACCTGTGTATCTATGTATCTGTCTGTGGCATCATAGCTCCCAAACGTATTTACCGATTTCGATGCGGTTTCTTTTAATCGAAAGCTAGTTTAATGGACATGCTTCTTAGCTAAGTTTCATCAAAATCGGTTTACCCGTTTTTGAAATATTGAACTTTGAATTGACAATATCGGGGGCTTTTCAACTTTTCCAATTTGAAGTCTGTTAAAAATGGGCGCCGTGTCGGATGTTAGTGGTGTGCTGAGCCGCGTCTCGTGTTGCAGCGGCGACACGCCGGCGCTGTACCAGGTGGTGCCGGAGCGGCGCGCGGGGCTGACGGCCGGCATGATGGCCTCCACGCACGTCTACGACCTGGGCGCCGCCAACCCCGGTAAGACACCACTCTTATCGTTATGCTATTACTTATTATACTATCATCAGCATCATCATCCTTTTTTACGTCCCACTGCTGGGCACAGGCCTCCTCTCAGAATGAGAGGGCTTTGGCTATAGCTCCCACGCGGGCCCAGTGCGAATTGGGAACTTCACCCACGTCATTGAATTGCTTCGCAGGTGTGGGCAGGTTTCCTCACGATGTTTTCCTTCACCGAAAAGCTCATGATAAATTACAAATGTAATTAGCCATGCTAACTTTTTAAACATGTATGGAAATCTCAAAACCAACAACAAACAACAACAAGAAACAAGCTTTCGGTACAGTTTCTGTATATCAGATAAAAAAAAAAGTCTTACATTATTAAGATATTCGTTGAAAGGTTTTGACCTACAAATGACCTTTCTGTGAGTCATCAAACGCTTAATGGATAATGATTCCTGTGCCTTATTATAGGTAAAAAAAAAACCGACTGACGTCTGTCTAGTCTACTTATATCAAACTCAAACTTGACATTGACGTGTCGTTTCGTTTTGTAGTTTGTTTATTTGTTATTTAAGCACAAAGAGTAAAACCATATATAAAGTTTAAGCAGCATTTTATCCTCTAATGGCACTGAAAATGGCAAAAAGGACGGCTAATTTCGAAAAAGCCAATTCTCGCATTATGCCACAAGTACACAATGTCATAATACTGGAGCTAGCAACCACAACAACGCTGAAATAAGAGGAGAAGCTTGTGAATCTGTATTGTCAAAGCCAGAATTGTCCTTTTTTTGTCCTACTTTTTCTATCACAGAACCATATTTTATTGTTATTAAAATAAAACAACTCATGTCTTTACAAATTCAGTTTATTTTTATTAAATCACCCTGCAAATGTATCACCAGTTAACGGAATGCGTCGACGCTGAGCATTTCGTGCTATTACTGGTGGCTCATTCATTAGCTTGCATTTGTGATAATTTTGGATATCTTCTTGCTGCAAAATAAAACAATATATTATAATAGGTAATTAATAAATTCAATCTAATTTATACGAGTAAGTACTCAATGGTCAAGACTTTATTGTTAAACCATTGTGTAGAAGCAATGTGTTTGTTTTAAATAAGTACTTACATACATTTAAATGATCTTCGCAACAAAACTGCAAATAGTTCTTGAAGTAGGTATTTGTGCTTCACTTCATGACACCATTCCGTTCGCCGTCGTTCTGGGATTGGTACGAATAACAAATCCGAGTTATCCCTGCTGTTATTCGGACATAAAGGGACGAAACACTCGTAGCCTTCCATTTCAAACCAGTTCAGTTAGTGATTTAATTTTTTTTGAGGTGACGTTGACTTTACACACATTATCCATTATGCGTTTGATGACGTCACGTCAGCAATAAATTAATATTTATTTTTTTATGTAGATAGGATTCATTAAATACAAAAATACCGAAATTGGTTTCTTAAAATAGTCTATATTTATCAAATAAATTACAAAAACCATACAACAAAAATATGCAGCATGACCAATTCCGCACATAAATTCCGAAAAACTCAGAGGTGCGAGCCGGGGTTTGAACCCACGACACTCTGCTTGAGAGGACATAGGTCAAACCAGTAGGCTATCACGGCTGAGCAAATAAACATTGCATGCACTGAATTTATTTCATCATCAAATTTACAGGCAATCAACTTTTAATCAGCAGTTACACATGTGGATTTGTTTATATTATACTACATATTTACGGGCACAAGAGGCATTTCATCTTAGCTCTCTAGGTTGGCAACGCATCTGCGAACCCTCCTCCGGGGTGCGGGTGTCTATGGGCAGTGGTGATCACTTACCATCAGGTGACCCACTTGCTCGTTTGCCTTCCTCGTCGTATAAAAAAAAACATGAACTGACAAATGTTTTTACATGTCAAAGTGTTTATGACCTGGGCCGTGTTTTATAAAGCTACAAGTTACGATTTATAAGCGGAAGTCTCAATCTATCACCTTTTATTAGAAAGAGACTTCCGCTTGTAAATTGTAACTTGTAGCTTTATGAAACTTTCATACCATTTACAAGCGAAAGTCTCTTGTAATAAAAGGTGATAGAATGAGACTTCCGCTTATAAATTGTATGAAACGCGGCCCTGGCTGGACATAAGATTGATTTTTGCCTTACCTGTGGAAAAACTTTATTCACTAGAGGTGTACAAAAAAAAAAAAAATTGTTATAGGTATAATAGCTGGAGCCGTAAGTTGTAAGTTAGATTGGCGACCGCGTACCGGAAGGCGATGAGTTGGTAGACCTCCCGCGAGGTGAACGGAAGATCTGGTAAAGGTCGCGGGAAGCCGCTGGCCTGCCTGCGGGTAGCAAAAGACCGATTGTCGTGGAGATCCTTGGGGAAGGCCCATGCTCAGCAGTGGATGTCTTCTGGTTGATATGATGATGATATTAGTTATTATTTTTCGTCATTTTATCAGTGGCTGTAGCAGTTCTCGGTTCTCAGCATTGTGCCTTGAATGAATATGACAGTTTCTTTCGTAAAAGTCTGGCCGTTTTTATAAAAGTTAGCAAACCTGTTTTATGTCCAATGACAGAATAAGTCGAATTATGTTTTATAATAAATAGGAGAGTGAGCGTTTGGGAATGAGAATTAGACGGTTGATGGCAGGGCAAGTTCGGGAGTATTTTTGGGCATTTACAGGCCTTAATTTTAAACGATGCGATAAAATCATATGTTCCCTATCTGATCAGTTGTTTTCGCTTTTGTATTTTTGCGTATGTTAATAATAATAATAGAAATTTTTATTTACCTACACAAAAACACAAAATAATAATGTTGAGTTGTAATGTCGATGGTTGTCCAGGCAAGCGCACGGCGGCGGGCGCGGGCGCAGCGGCGGCGGCGGCGGCGGGCGCGGCGGGCGCGGACGCGGGCGTGGAGGTGGCGCTGGACCCGTCCGAGCTGGAGCTGGAGCCCGAGGCCGTGGCGGCGCGCTACGAGCGGCATCTGCGCGAGGCGCGCCCGCGCGCCCGCGAGGACCTGTCCGACATGCTGGCCGACCACGTCGCGAGGCAGAAGGTGAGCGGAGGGACCATAGCAAGGGCCTTATTCATAAACGTCACTCAAGCCTCCATTAGCTAAAATAGGTTTTGTCTTCTTCTTACTCACGGACCAACCACCCTCAGAACACCAAATGTCAGGGCGGACGTTTCCGAAACGCATATGCTCATTTGCACCTATGAATCTTATTAGCCACCAATCGCGCTTCGCTTTCGACCAGATGACAAGCTATGAACTAATCACAACGCTTTCCCCTTTCCCGCTCACCGCGGCTTTTTTCTTAATGGCTTTGCAAGTTTAATTTTAGTATTAGAGATTTATCGCTATCAATAAAAACGCCATCTAGCTTAATTTGAGAGAACTAGTTAGTCAGCTGCCGGAGTTTTGCATTGTAACAAATTATAGAAGATGCGGTGTACAGTGGGTGGTAGGTCCATGCTCGTACTTAAGGAAATGCCAATGTGACTAAAAAGGACAGACGAAGTTTAACGGGATTTTATTTAAAATAGGTTTATGAATAACAGGGTAGATCTTTAACAGCTCATTTACTACTTGCTGATAAAGTTACTGATAACCTATCTGCCAGATAATCTACCAGATCGCATTTTTTGTATCACTAGTGCGGAATGACATTAGGATTTATTAAGCAAATATTTTACAACTGCTCTTAACGCCGCTCGCAAGAGTAAATGAGCTATAAAGGATAACTAATGAACGTGCTGCGATAATTACGGCCAATCAGTAATTGTTTTTTTTTTTTTACAGAACAAGCGGAAACGACAACAAAATACGGATTCGAAAACAGCAAAAAAATACAAAGAATTCAAGTTTTAATATACATTTTGTAGTGATAATTATTCTATTGTAATATAAGTGTAAGCGTGTTGTGAAGCTGTGCTGAAGGCGTGACGATATAGCAATAAAATATCTAAGTAATTCCAAAAAAATGTTTTTATTATTTGTTATTACAAAATTAAAGATGCTGTCTTAAACTCTACCAGGGATATCTACCAGCCAAACTTTTTCCTTTTGTGTTACTATAACGTAACTTAAGTGACGCATTCGTGTTCTTGCATGCATATTTCGAATGCCATTATGAAATCCATATAATTCCCGACGCTACACGACTACGATAACGAAGAATATTATGTATGAACTTTCATATACATATACAGGTACTGCAAATTACATAGGTATTCAGATTCCGACTGTACTTAACAAGATTACCACAGTCATTATTACCTTCATACACAACTAAGTTAATAATAATAATTAGTCCGGTTCCCAGAGCGTAACAAGACACAAATCTAACGAAATTAAAAACAAATACAGTATAAATGAAATGCTTAGCCAATTTTTTTTCTTAGCCTGCTGGGCAAAGGCCTCCCCGTTTTTAGGGTTCCGTAGTCAACAAAGAACCCTTATAGTTTCGCCATGTCTATCTATCACAGAAAGGCTTAATTTAGCCGAGCACTAATAGTAGTAGTATAGTTTTTTTTTTATACAACGAGGAAGGAAAACGAGCAAGTGGGTCACCTGATAGTAAGTGATCACCACTGCCCATAGACACCCGCAACTCCGGAGGGTTTGCAGATGCGTTGCCAACCTAGAGGGCTAAGATGAAATGCCTCTTGTGCCCGTATTTACACCGGCTGTCTTACTCTCCACACCGGAACACAACAGTGCAAGCACTGCTGCTTAGCGGCGGGATTAACGAGTAAGATGGTGGAAGCGATCCGTACGGACCTCGCACAAGGTCCTACCACCCGCAAGACGCAAGAGTTGACGAGTATTAGACGTAGATGACCATTTCACCTAGCCTAGCTATAAAAAAAAGAATTTTGAAAATCGGTCTACAATTGACGGAGTAATCGATGAACATACATAATAAATAAATAAATAATAAAAAAAACACAGTGGAACGTAGAACGTCCTCCTTTTTTGTAGTTGGTTAAAAATTACTAACACTAAAATGTTACCAGAATCCCAGGAGTTAGGCGACTGTGAACTTAAAGGAATGCCCGAGACACTAAAGGTAAGTATAGGTATATAAATGGGGATTTAAACAACTATGTTTATTTTTAACATGAGTTTACGTCTCGCCATCGGCGTGGCGTGTGCTCCTAGAGGAAGGACTACGGATTAGTCCGAAACATGTCGGGCTATACCAGACTGGCATACGTGAGTGATCCGTTTATTTCACTGTAACTACCTATGTTTGTAATATAAATAAATAGGACAAACGATAAATACATTTGTGATAAAAATCCTCGGTTCCTCGAGCCGGATGGTGATTTAGCGACAAGACGTAATATCTTATTCTCCTACGGTTGTGCCGTTTTTAAACGACTTCAAAAAAGGAGGAGGTTCTACGTTCCGCTACGTTCGTTTGTTTTTAAAATGTATGTACATCGATTAGACCGATTTTCAAAATTCTTTTTTTGTTCGAAAGGGTGTACTCCTGAGGTGGTCCCATTGTCACCAAATCATGATCTGATGATGGGATCCCAGGGAAATGAGGGCAACCCTCAAATTTTATAGGCACTTATTATGTGTTTCATATATTTTCTAAGGCTATTCAAGTATTTGAGTCTGGTAGTCATCATCTCATGTTGATGAGCTGATGATGGAAGGTACAACTCCTTAACGGTTAGGAGTTGGAGGATAATTCTTAAAATGTTAAATCATTATTCGAAAGGGTATACTTTTGGGGTGGTCCCATTGTCACCAAGTCGTGATCTGATGATGGGATCCCAGGGAAATGAGGGCAACCCTCAAATTTTATAGGCACTTATTATGTGTTTCATATATTTTCTAAGGCTATTCAAGTATTTGAGTCTGGTAGTCATCATCTCATGTTGATGAGCTGATGATGGAAGGTACAACTCCTTAACGGTTAGGAGTTGGTTGATAATTCTGAATATGTTAAATAAACGTAAAATTGTGAAATAAAAATCTTTTAAAGAAAAAGTAAAACCGCCTTCAAAAAAAAACCTTAGAAAAAAAACGTTAAATAAAATGCATTTATTTCCGACAACAGAAACTAAAGCCTAAAGTTTTATGGCCTAGCACTAAGTAGCAGTAATATGAAGTCGGTGCTTCATTCAAAGAATATTCCGCTCGCACCGCACCGACTTCATATTTCTGCTACTTAGTGCTAGGCCATAAAACTTTAGGCTTTAGTTTCTGCTGTCGGAAATAAATGCAATTTATTTTACGTTTTTTTTCTAAGGTTTTTTTAAGGCGGTTTGACTTTTTTATTTTCTAATAATGCATGAAAAAATGTGAATAAAGTTCCATCAGATTAGACAACGAAAACGGAATATTGACCGCGATTACCTTATAGGTTTGATTAACCGCAAATCATTTAAAACTGTTATTCCATCAGATTATAAAAAAATACTTAAGTATGTAAATAAATTCTTATTCTATTCTCGTATCAACACGTCATACCATACTAGAGTCTTTGCGCCCATTAACTTATCAAGAATGTTCTCAGTACCAGTCAAGCTTTGATCAACATTCAACACAAACATGTGGCTCATAATTGCT
Organism: Clepsis dumicolana; assembly: GCA_963691665.1. Classification (NCBI taxonomy): domain Eukaryota; kingdom Metazoa; phylum Arthropoda; class Insecta; order Lepidoptera; family Tortricidae; genus Clepsis; species Clepsis dumicolana. The sequence continues at coordinate 3,802,907 of OY829514.1, forward strand.
CTTGTATTTGTGGTGTGTATATTATACTTCGTGTTTAAGAAAAGTCCTGAATATTGGGAATCGAGAGGGGTGCCCACGGCTAACGACCGTCATTGGTTCTTCGGACATTACAAGGATATTTTTTTGGTAAAAAAACATGTTACGCATTTCCAATTCGAACTCTACAGGTGAGTTTTACCGTCTACTAATTTGTTTAATTTAATAAAAATATGTTTTTTTTTCAAACATGCTTGGAAATTCTCGATTTCCATTTGAAAATAGAACCCGGGAAGCACTTAATTATTTCATTCAAAATTTTAAACGAAGAAGCCGTCCCTACCTAAGTGAATGGAAATGGATTTCGATACATTTATTTTTCTCCTAGGAGAAAAGTAAATAAATGTATGAAATTCAATTTTTTCCCGCTTAATTAACTTTTTAAAAGTTGTAACATGTAAAATTAAAAGGGACCGAAGAATAATTGCATACAGCCAAGCGCAGCCCGATTTACCGCAGTGCGTGTGTAAGTTTTTTTTTTTAAATATAAATTGCGAATGACAGTTTGTAACTTTGTAAATAAAATTATCACAGGGGTGTCGATTTCGTGTGATTTGGCTGCGGTGAGCTCGAATTTGACATTATTTTTTGGATCCAAGATGGCGGATGACAGTTTGACATTATTTTCACTAAAATGGTCTTGGGTGTCAATTTCGTGTAATTTAGCTGCGGTGGGCTCAAATTTTACATTATTTTTTGAATCCGAGATGGCGGATGACAGTTTGACTTTTTTTCACTAAAATGGTCATGGGTGTTGATTTCGTGTAATTTGGCAGCGGTAAGCTCGAATTTGACATATTTTTTTGGACTCAAGATGGCGGATGACAGTTTGACATTTTTGTCACTAAAAATGGTCATGAGTGAACCTTTATTTGGTTTTTGTTAGTTAACGTATTTCGTGATTTATCTATTAATTTAAGGGCTGTTTGATAAGTACCCGTTTATGAAAAAAAAAACGTTTTTTTTTGTATGTATGCATTTATTTTTCTACGTAGTCACCTTTTAACTCTATACATTTGTTCCACCTATACTCAAGCTTCAATAAACCATCCAAAAAGTATGATTTTGGAAAGTCATTAAAATAGGCCTCTGTGGCGGCAATAACTTCGTCATTTCATCCAAATCGCTTGCCACCGAGCCATTTTTTTAGGTTGGGAAACAAAAAGAAATCGCATGGGGCCAAATCTGGAGAATACGGGGGGTGAGACAATAGTTCGTAGCGTAACTGTGCTAATTTAGCCGTCACAACTCTGGACGAATGAGCCGAGGCGTTGTCGTGATGAAACAGTACTTTTTTCTTTTTTAAATGGGGTCGTTTGTCCTTCAACACGGCGTCAAATTCATTCAATAAATTGGCATAGTACTGTCCTATTATTGTTTTTCCTTTTGCTAAATAGTCAATATGTATAATACCCTGCGAATCCCAAAAAACGGTCGCCATGACCTTTCCAGCCGATGGGACGGTTTTTCCTTTCTTTGGAGCAGGTTCACCCGGTAAAATCCACTGCTTCGACTGCTCTTTCATTTCCGGGGTGTAGTGGTGGACCCACGTTTCGTCCACGGTCACGAAACGACGCAGAAACTCCTTCGGGTTACGTTTGAACACGGCCAAACACTGCTCCGAAGTAGTCAGTCGGTTCCGTTTTTGCTCCTCCGTGAGTAAACGCGGCACCCACCTCGCCGATACTTTCTTCATACCCAATTTTTCTTCTAATATGTGTTGTACCCTCTCGATTGAAACGTTTACAGCATCAACGATTTCTCGAAGTTTAATTGGGCGGTCGGCTAAAACGATATTTTCAATTTTCTTAACCATATCGTCTGTAGTCACCTCAACTGGCCGGCCTGGGCGATCCTCATCAAAGACGGTTGCTCTCCCCCGCTTAAACTCGTTATATCAATATCTGACGGTTGTCATAGAAGGAGCACATTCATGGTAAACCGCTTGCATTCTTACTTTTATTTCATCACATGTTTTTCCTTCCAAAAATAAGAATCTAATTGCAGACCGATACTGTTCTTGCTCCATTTTAACAATTTTAAGTTCACGCCTTCACTGAATCGTTGTCAAATGAGAAAAAAAAACAAAAGAATGCCATTTTTTATTTTATTTTCCCGCCTTTGAAAAATGGCTTAAAAAGGTGGTATACTTATTTGCGGCCAGTGATATTAATATATTTAGAAAACGGGTACTTATCAAACAGCCCTCGTACTTGTTTTTTTTTTGTAAATGAGATTTTTTAATTTTCTCACATTATTTGAGAAAAACACTATATATTCTTTGACGGAAACGTGAATTGCCTGACTCGCACTTTTGCAAGCCTCGCCTCAAACCACCTCGTCAGGCAGTTCCCTACTTTCCGGGCCTTGGCAATAATGTACTATTTTGGTATGTACGTACTTAGCTAGTGATGTGATGATGAAGCAGAAGCTTTCTTAAAACTGCAGGTATTATTTTATTAAAATTTGTCAAAATCGCGCCGACTATTATGGGGTATAGGTTTATGTTTTTACGTATTAGGAAAAAGTATTCAAGTTATATATATTAGAACTTCGTCAAATTTTTGATTTAGGCAGGCACCAAAAAACTCATCGATCGTTTTTTTTCAGCGAGTTTCCGGACTCTCCGGTCTTGGGATATTACATAATGAACCTCCCTGCGCTAGTGGTCCGAGACCCGGAGCTTATTAGAACCATACTCACTACAGAATTCGCCAGCTTTTCCAGCAACGGTATTCCCGTAAGTCTTAATCGTAATCTTAAGCGATTGCCATGTAGCTGCAGCATACAAAATTCGAGTGGTATGGTGGTAACCCACGACCGCGGTCCGCGTTTGTATGCTGCAGCTATATTGCAGCTACATTAGTGTCGAGATCAAGATCTTTCTCTTGTGTGTAGCTGTTGAGACAGCACCTCTGTTTCCTCAGACGGATAAGAACTACGACCCCGTCGCGGGTTGGAACCCGTTCGTTTTGAAGGATGAGGAGTGGAAGATGTCTCGTGGCCACGCTACGCCAGCGCTCAGCACCGCCAAGTTGAAAGGCTATTTGCCGAGCATGTTCCGAGTTGGTGACGAGCTAGTGAAGTATGTTATGAAACATTGCAATGGATCGGTGAAAACCCTTGATTTAAAGGATGTAAGTAGACGATCACCACTCTCATACCCTCCATACATACTTCACACCTATTGTTCCTGACTGGTAGGTTTAGTACTATTCCATGAATATGTGATGAATGCTGATAATATCTATGTGAGTAATGAAAATAATCGTTTTATTGATTATTTTTGTTTTTATTTTTATGAAACATTCATAGAATGAAATTCAATATACAATGACAATGCAAAGAAAAATCCGTTAAGCAGCTGGACTAGAACCAGCAACCTCGGTAATCCGTACCACGCTCCACCAATTAAGCTATACTTAACGTTGGTGTACCTAACGAATTTTTCAATGCCTTGTGTCATATTTTTATTTGGAAGATCTCTCCTCAGCGCCATCTATGAGTAGCTTAATCAAGCGGCTCACCCACTACGGAACTTCTACAGTTACGCATTAGTGGCAAGAGATGGAACTATTTTCTGAATCAATGAAAATAATCGTTTTATTGATTATTTTTTAGATGGCGCTGAGGAGAGATCTTCCAAATAAAAATATGACACAAGGCATTGAAAAATTCGTTAGGTACACCAACGTTAAGTATAGCTTAATTGGTGGAGCGTGGTACGGATTACCGAGGTTGCTGGTTCAAGTCCAGCTGCTTAACGGATTTTTCTTTGCATTGTCATTGTATATTGAATTTCATTCTATGAATGTTTCATAAAAATAAAAACGAAAATAATCAATAAAACGATTATTTTCATTGATTCAGAAAATAGTTCCATCTCTTGCCACTAATGCGTAACTGTAGAAGTTCCGTAGTGGGTGAGCCGCTTGATTAAGCTACTCATAGATGGCGCTGAGGAGAGATCTTCCAAATAAAAATATGACACAAGGCATTGAAAAATTCGTTAGGTACACCAACGTTAAGTATAGCTTAATTGGTGGAGCGTGGTACGGATTACCGAGGTTGCTGGTTCAAGTCCAGCTGCTTAACGGATTTTTCTTTGCATTGTCATTGTATATTTTATGTGAGTAATGTTAGGATGGGAAGTTTATAGCTTACAACAAGTGGCTACAGAGCCGACCCTAGGGTAGAGCAACAGGAACGGTCACGGTGGCTATAAGGCGCGACAAAACCAGACGGCAGGGGCGCGAAATCAAATTCTGTGATATAAGTACGTGGCGGTTTGTGAAAGGCCGCGGCTTCTAGAAACCGTGAACCAAGATGTGCCCAAACACAACCCTCACCCTGTCCGTGTGTCCGTATAGGGCTTAGTTAGAGCCAGCGATGAGTGACCAATATGTTTTTAATTCAAGAAAGCGGTACTTTGTCATTCCTAATCACAGCGTCCACCTCCATGGCTTCTTCCATCATTGCTTTTACTTTAGTTGGTTGGGGTTTGGTCCTGTCTTTTCTGTGTTTTTTTTTCTTTAAGATAGATATCAACAACGTTCACGACAGACGTGATGGCAAATGCGATCTGTGGCTTGAACAATAACACGTTTGAGGACCGGCACTCCCTCTTCGCTAACATAACTGAGGAAGTCTCGCGGTTGCTTGTCACCAGTGCTTGGAATAATATCAAGTCTTTCTTAGCCACTGTTGTACCGGCTCTCAATGAGGTGTTCCAAATACGGTAAGTAATAAGTTTATTTAGTTTCTGCCGTAAGTAGCGACGGTCTTATACCGCGTTACGAAATAATCCGGTTAAAATTGCGCCAAGCGGACGCCGCGCCGCGCCTGCCGCAATACTGACAATTTGGTATTATTCTGACAGTACTGTGTCAGTCTTATTGTGTAGGTAGTTTAGTATAATATTAAATATTTTTATTTGGGTAACTAACTACGTAGGTACCTACATTAACAGTTCCTTTTATCATTTTTAGGTTTGTGCCAAAAACATTAGAGAATCGACTGATATCTCTGACTCGGAAAATAATGAATGACCGCACCATCAGCGGTGAGAAGCGAAACGATATTTTTCAAGTGATGATGGCTTTCAGAGAGAACGATGACAAAGGTGGTGAGTAAACCTTTGAGAAATTGATAGTACTTACCACGATATTACGCTGTCTATATTAAGATCTGAAATTTAACAGTCAAATCAAATATTCTCGTAGCGTGACTAACGATCACCTCATAAAGTACCTAAGTACGAGTATAGTATAAGTGTTCTAACGCGCTATCCATCTTGTGAGGTGGCAGGACCGAGTACTAAATTTTGAATACTGATCGTACAAAGAGCCATCTTAACGACATTAAGGGATTAAGCTAGGTTTATAGTCTAGTCTAAAGTACTAATTAGAATTATTTTAGTTTTCACAGATGAGTACATCACTGGCCACGTATTCACGATACTGATAGACCTGTACGAAACGTCGAGCAATGTGCTCATGTCTACATTGTTTACAGTAAGTCTATGCCCATAGGTAAGGTAGGTACCTACTCGTAGAGGCCTTGACATGAACAATTCAACATCACGACGTGTCTAGTCATAATAGTATTATACTTATCATTTAGAAGTAATACCACAAACGCGTGGTCGCGGGTCAGCAAATTAAATGTTTTTAGTTCATATGGGGTAATCCCCAACTCGAAGCAGACGGGTTAGCAATTGGGGAATTTATTAAACAAGGCACCGAGAAAGTTTGACGTTTTGTGGGTTAACTATTACAAAAGCTTTCCATAATATTCTACCAAGACAACATAACAGCAAGCAATGCGCATCATGAGTTTGGACGCGTGTTTAATAAGGACAAATCGCATGCTCTGTTTCATTTGTGAAACTACCCTCAAAAACTTGATACGTAGAATCGTGTTGAAGGCCATCTCCTATCTATCAATATATACTACATTTTTTTTAAACTACACTCAATTATTGCAATATTTTGAATTGCATCATTGTCTCCTTCACACATTTTAAATTAGCACAGTAGTAAAAGAGACGACAAGCAAGACTTGTTCACTCGCTGTACCGTCTGTGCAATCATATTTCCCTGGTACTTTATGTAAACAACTAGCTAGCTAATTGTTTTTCTATCTATATGTTTATTTGTAACCGTCCATCGTTCACTACATCTTATATAGTCATACTTCCCTAGTGTGAGAACGACAATAAAGTAAACAAGATTCAATAAATTAAAACTTAAGAAAAAAATCTCCATTGTCTTGTTTACGATATAATGACCGAGGGGTGTGTTGTCAGCTTTCTAACTAGAGATTCATTCACGCAGCCCAACGATATTGTTGGTTGATTTTTTCTCTGCCGCTATACTTTCCGTAACACACTAGGTATAATGATCTAAAGTAAAGTAAACAACTTGTATTAAGTATTTCTCGTAGAAATAATTCAGTGTAGGTGTACCTACTTAACTACCTACATCGATAAATTTATATCAACGAGTTTTATTTTATGTGAAGACGACCATGATTTTTCAAACTATAAGATTATAATTACGATTCGTTTTCAAGCTTGCATGGCATTCAGAACATCAAGAGAAACTCCGTTCTGAGATTTTGGCGCTGCAATCTGAGAAGAAAGGAGAATGGACGGTAGAGGACGTAGAAAAATTCAAATATTTGGATATGGTCGTATGCGGTAGGTATTTTATAATCAATATTTTGCTTTCAAAGACGGTACCTAACGAACAAGTGCTTATTTTTCTACCCACAATGAGCGCGTTCTTAGAGTCTTACCGCGCTCGAATTGAAATCGACTGCGATTTCGCTGCTCTTAAATAGCATCAATTCATGGGTACAAAATTACCTAATTGACAACATTTCATATTTTTGAGACTATAATTTGATTAATTGTCTGTATTCTACTTTGAAAGAGGAGCAAACGTAAATTTTCATTAGGATTTGTAATTAATTTATTATTAATTTATTAAAAGGTGCTTATTCCAAAAGGACGTAACTCCGAAACTACGCTAGGATGGATCAATTGTCTTTGTCTTGTCACGATCAAAAAACTAAACCAAGATGTCAATTTATCTGACATTGTCAAACCAACGTGTAATTCACCATACAATGACAATGCAAAGAAAAATCCGTTAAGCAGCTGGACTTGAACCAGCAACCTCGGTAATCCGTACCACGCTCCACCAATTAAGCTATACTTAAAGTTGGTGTACCTAACGAATTTTTCATTTTTTTTTTTGGTACGGATTACCGAGATTGCTGGTTCAAGTCCAGCTGCTTAACGGATTTTTCTTTGCATTGTCATTGTATGTTAAATTTCATACTATGAATGTTTCATAAAAATAAAAACAAAAATAATCAATAAATCGATTATTTTCATTTAAACCTACGAGTGATTGTTGCTTATTTTTTTTCGTGAAAAAGGCAAAAGTATTACACCCATTCTTGCGTAGTTTTGGTAGAATTGGTAATTTTATTTTATTCTCTTGTATTTAAAAAAATAAGTAATATTATTTTTTTATAAATATAGTGGTGTGTTCAGGCCCTAAACTATGAAGTGCAAAATTCGAACTTCGTGTCGTGCCGTCCCGCTCACGCTAATATGATTTAATACGAGAGCGAGCGGGACGATACGATACGAACTTCGATTTTCGATTTTCGTAGTCGTCCCCCAGGAGGCAAAGCCCTTTCGATACCTATATTAATTTCCAGGTGTGAAAAATATGAAATGTTGCCAATTTGTTTATTGTCTAATGCGCTCAGCTTCGCTTTCGCATTCGCCATCTTTTTCTGTCAAACGGTACAGACAGTGCGGGAAAGAGATGGCGATTACGAGCGCGTTACATAATAAAGCCTTTACACTTGACTTTTTTTAGAGTCTTTCTCATTAAGCACGCTGAATTCAGCCATGTCAAAAGCGGACTTAGGTAAGGCCTCTGATCTTCTTTCAGAATCAATGCGATTATATAGCCCCATCTCAGTATTGTCCCGAGAATGCACCAATGACTGCCTTTTGCCCGTCCCTGGACAAAAACCGGTCCAGATAACTAAGGGCACCCCGATCACAATACCCGTTGCCAGTATCCATGTGGACCCCAAGTATTACCCGGAACCGAACAAGTTTGACCCGGACCGGTTTTCTGACGAGGAAGTGGTTAAAAGGCCAAGGTTTACCTTTATGCCGTTTGGAGAGGGACCTAAAAAGTGTTTAGGTAAGAAACTGAAGCGTTACTTCGAATTTTCGAGCTCTTTTTGACAGTCTAGTTCTAATAGTAATAATAATCATCGTATAAAAGTTCCTATAAGTACCTACTACTTACGAAAAAAATATTTGGCGGTTGTTTTTAATTTTTTAAGATTTGTTATCAAGTAAAAGACAGAGTCAAGAAAACGGAGAAAAGAGGAACTAAATTTTCTCATACAAATTTGTTGCCATGTTTAAGCAATTTACGTCAAAAATGTGACAGTTACGAAGAAAGTGGCGCCCTCATTTAATTTTTGGCTTGTATAAGTAGGTAATTTGTTTGTTTGTTTCATAGGAATGCGCATTGCTGCGCTCCAAATAAAGGTGGCTGTAATATGTATCATCAAGAACTTCAAGTTGAAACCCTGCTCCAAAACGAGTTATCCGCTGGACATCGACCCGAAAGTGTTCCTCGCTAACCGCCCGACAAATGGGGCTTGGGTTTATTGTGAAGAAGTGTAATCAATAAAAAGTACCTACAATGATTTAATTATGTTTGATTTTGATGTTTCGTAGAGACCCTTGAGGAAAGTCTAGATGTACAGCAGTGAACGTCTTCTGACTGACATGATGATGATGATGATGATGAATAGAAATAGTGATGACAATATTCCGTAACAGCAGGGGCAAAAACAATGAAAATCGCTGCTTACTATCCTGCAAACTCCTTGCAAGTTGCATATAAGTGTACCATAGGTATTTAGAGCTTATGAGGCCCATAACCGCCTATAACCCTGTTATAAAGCCTAAAGCAAATCATTAACTGCTATTGAACTGTGATTGATTAATACTTCTATTTATTTTGAACGATCTTAATTCATGAAATCATGACCCAGCCATTCCCATGAAGATTTCGCTGTCACCATACAATACTCGTCAATAAGATACTTAATTACTTCGCATATGAAAATGATACAATATATTTTTTATAAACAACCGGTAAAAAATGTGCCATGTATTTTGACTCGATCTAGGTATACAGATAAATTTCAAATCGATGATAAAATCGAGTCGACTTGACATGGTTTTGACGTCTACGATATCCGGTTTTGACAGAAGGTTGTTGGTTGGCGCATCACATCACTATTAATTTTATTTTGGACTTCGAACTCAAAGTTAGATTGTATTTTGTTTTTATTAAAATTAGTTTAAGCCCTTGAATTTAAAAATGTCTCGAGTTTTGGTTGGTGTTAAGCGAGTTATCGATTATGCCGTGAAGGTAAGTTGTAAAAATACTTTAAGGTTACAAATGATACTCAAGTTCAGGGGGTTTGATGAAACCATTGATAAAAGTATTGATAAGCTTGTTAATAACATAAAAGACCTTTGAATTGTGAACTAAGTATACCAATTCTAATTCTAGTAAAGCCCTTGAAAAATGTAAAAAAAAAAAACAAAAACTTATAATGTTCTGTCACATAAGAACTTAGTAAAGTTCATAAATTCTCAATGATGTGAACGATTCATATACCCCTTGAGGACTTTTTCAAATTTGGAAGGACAATCGCATCGCACTTAACTGAACAAGGATTCAAGCATATGGAGAGCAGAAAGTAGCTAATAAGTTGATCTTCACGCATCCCTTACTCGTAGGTCCGCGTGAAGCCAGACAAGTCTGGCGTGGTGACTGATGGCGTGAAGCATTCCATGAACCCTTTCGACGAGATTGCTGTGGAGGAGGCAGTGCGCATGAAGGAAAAAAAACTGGCCAGTGAGGTCATTGCCGTCTCATGCGGACCAACACAGGCACAGGTACAGTATACCATCACCCATGGTATTTTACAGAAATAAAAAAAAAGTATAAAAAAAAACCCAGACAAATTGAAAACCTCCTCCTTTTTTTGAAGTCTGTTTTAAAATAATGCTTCAATTTGCCTTTTCTACCAAAACTGTCCAAAAAAAATCCATGCCGTTAAAAATGTCTTTCAAAAACTGCTTACAATTTGAAACAATATAGTAAAATTAAAATCTTATCTTGTCTACACTAATAATAATATTATAAAGAGGAAAGATTTGTACCTATTTTTGTATGTTTGTATGTTTGTAATGAATAGGCTCAAAAAGTACTGGGCCGATTTAAAAAATTCTTTCACCAATAGAATGCTACATTCTTCCAATTTGACATAGGCTACATTTCATTTTGAAAAAAATTAGGGATCCTTGGTAAAATTTGAACAATGTAACCGAAGGTGTAGAAAAATGAGTCTTAAAATGTCTTTCGTCGAATGCGCTGCCGAAACTATTAGCGATAGAACAAAATAATGTACAACAATATTGAAAAACATCATAATGTCTACAAAAAACTATGCGGTAGCATATGTCCAACTATTGTAGTTATGTCACTACAACAACTTTTTTCATTTTATAATTGTCTACCCCGTGCGAAGCCGGGACGGGCTGCTAGTCACTAATAAAACAAGGAAATTTCCCACAGGAGACCCTAAGGACAGCCCTGGCCATGGGTGCTGACCGTGCCATTCATGTTGAAGTGGCGGGCGCAGCATACGAGACGCTGCAGCCTCTGCATGTGGCCAAGATCCTCGCCAAGCTGTCGCAAGACGAGAAGGCTGACATTGTCATTGTTGGGAAACAGGTTGGTAATAGACAATATAAGCCACTGCATTTAGACTTGCAATTAGAGACTTTGGGAAACATACAGTATCTAACAAGAGGATGTGTGAAACAAGAACAAGATATCTGCTTTTGTTTGTCTTAATTAATTAACAAATTGATTACAATATTAACAGTATCAAAAGCTGATGACATAAGAGTGATTAGTTTGTAAAATAATGATTCGTTATTTTTAATTTACATCTGCTATCAGCTATCACAAATTACAACTTAATAATGTAACTTTATTTTTCACTTTTTACAGGCCATTGATGATGACTCAAACCAAACCGCACAAATGACTGCTGCCCTGTTGGACTGGCCCCAGGGCACATTTGCCTCAAAGGTATGAGGGCTGTTTGATAAGTACCTGTTTTCTAAATATATTAATATCACTGGCCGCAAATAAGTATACCACCTTTTTAAGCCATTTTTCAGAGGCGGGAAAATTAAAAAAAAATGGCATTCTTTTGTTTTTTTTTTCTCATTTGACAACGATTCAGTGAAGGCGTGAACTTAAAATTGTTAAAATGGAGAAAGAACAGTACCGGTCTGTAATTAGATTCTTATTTTTGGAAGGAAAAACATGTGATGAAATAAAAGTAAGAATGCAAGCGGTTTACCATGAATGTGCTCCTTCTATGTCAACCGTCAGATATTGGTATAACGAGTTTAAGCTGGGGAGAACAACCGTCTTTGATGAGGATCGCCCAGGCCGGCCAGTTGAGGTGACTACAGACGATATGGTTAAGAAAATTGAAAATATCGTTTTAGCCGACCGCCGAATTAAACTTCGAGAAATCGTTGATGCTGTAAACGTTTCAATCGAGAGGGTACAACACATATTGGAAGAAAAATTGGGTATGAAGAAAGTATCGGCGAGGTGGGTGCCGCGTTTACTCACGGAGGAGCAAAAACGGAACCGACTGACTACTTCGGAGCAGTGTTTGGCCGTGTTCAAACGTAACCCGAAGGAGTTTCTGCGTCGTTTCGTGACCGTGGACGAAACGTGGGTCCACCACTACACCCCGGAAATGAAAGAGCTGTCGAAGCAGTGGATTTTACCGGGTGAACCTGCTCCAAAGAAAGCAAAAACCGTCCCAACGGCTGGAAAGGTCATGGCGACCGTTTTTTGGGATTCGCAGGGTATTATACATATTGACTATTTAGAAAAGGGAAAAACAATAACAGGGCAGTACTATGCCAATTTATTGGATGAATTTGACGCCGTGTTGAAGGACAAACGACCCCATTTAAAAAAGAAAAAAGTACTGTTTCATCACGACAACGCCCCGGCTCATTCGTCCAGAGTTGTGATGGCTAAATTACCACAGTTACGCTACGAACTATTGTCTTACCCCCCGTATTCTCCAGATTTGGCCCCATGCGATTCCTTTTTGTTTGCCAACCTAAAAAAATGGCTCGGTGGCAAGCGATTTGGATCAAATGACGAAGTCATTGCCGCCACAGAGGCCTATTTTAATGACTTTCCAAAATCATACTTTTTGGATGGTTTATTGAAGCTTGAGTATAGGTGGAACAAATGTATAGAGTTAAAAGGTGACTACGTAGAAAAATAAATGCATATGTACAAAAAAAATTTTTTTTTTTTTTCATAAACGGGTACTTATCAAACAGCCCTCGTAAGTTGCTACTTAAGAAATATTGGGTTAGAATAGAGTTAACTACTTGAAACAATAAAGAACAACAATGCTTAATACATGATTTTTTTTTGTTGAAACTTCTTGTGGGAGTTACTCATCCTCTTTAACCATGTCTGATGCTATTTCCAGGTGGAAAAGAGTGACAGCGGGCTTACAGTGACGCGCGAGATCGACGGTGGGCTGGAGGTGATCAAGACCAAGCTGCCGGCCGTGCTCAGCGCCGACCTGCGGCTCAACGAGCCCCGCTACGCCACGCTGCCCAACATCATGGTGAGTCCGGAGCATCATTTCAATATCCGCCCGCTGCTGGGTAAAGGCCTCCTCATTTTCACTCCGCATTGCTCCAATGGTAGCACAAAAACTGATGTTGCAGAAGTCTACATTAGCGCACAAGGCTGGCCAATAGATTTTCTCCTCGCGTCGTACGCCTCATTACTGAGGGTAGTGATTGCTTTGGATCACCTCGCTGACGATATTTCGCTAGTTGCGGTCTACAGCTGTGTGGAGGGCATCATGGAAGCTTGCACCCAACGCATTGCGTATTTGGTCGGACCATCTTCGGTCGGAGTCAGGCGGTTCCGGGCCACTACTTTTTTTTTTGTAATTTTGTGGCCTGGTTACTACACCTTTAAGCCAACCACCACTTTTAGAGGTGGAAGCAGTGTGGCCAACCGTCGCTGCGTCGCGCTATTCACGGGCTGGCCGATTAACGAGTTGGCGGGCAATTTTGGATGCCTTGGCGGGCCACTCTAGGTTTGGCCAGCCTTACTCTAGCACCACCACTGCTTTGCCCAGTCCTGTGCTAGGTTCATCCACAAGTATGCAGTGCACACCATGTAAAAAAAAAGTCCTGTTCAAAACGAGTACTTGATGGGATTGGAAGTAAAAGATTGATTTCAGTCAGAACGATAGTCTTTGGCGTCAAAAAGACCAAGCGTGTCAGAATAATTTGATGAGTTAAGCGTATTCATCTCGCTAATTGGTGTATATTTTTCTTCCCAGAAAGCCAAAAAGAAACCCCTAAAGAAAGTGACCCCGAAAGACCTCGGCGTGGACATCGCGCCCCGCATCGAGGTGGTGTCCGTGGAAGACCCGCCAGTGCGCCAGGCCGGCTCCATTGTACCCGATGTCGATACTCTTATTGCCAAGCTCAAGGAGAGCGGACACGTCTGAACTTTCAGTCGCCCCCTTGTTTTTTAACCTAAACGTAAAGCCCAAAGCTCCCTCAAGTTTTTCGTGGAAATAAAGCATAGGACACACCCGTATTGGTCAGAAAGAGATATATTTTATATAGTAGGATACTGATTGAGCTAGTTTTAAAAGTGACAACATCATGCCGCAAGCAGCTAAGCTCGGTCGGTTATAGGGCCCGAGAATCCTTTTGGCCGACGACATTCCCATATTTGGCTTTTAGGTTAGAATTTTTAAGGAAGTTGCAGATGGATGTCAAATCGGCCAATAAGATTGTAGTCAAGGTATGTACTAAGTCGATTATTTTGCAACACTAATATTGAAACGGTGCCGCTAGTTGTCCAAACCAAACAGTTGAAGTTAACAAACAAGGGGATTGTTTAGACTGAAAACTGAGTGATGTAATGTATAGTGTAAATTCTGTTTATACAACTTTTCTAATGGAATTTGTGAGATCGATTTTCTAGTGCAATTGTTAAATAAATGTTTTCCCATGTTACTTATCTTTTATTGCTAGTTACTAATTGTTATTTTCTACTTGTCTGATATATAATATATTGAAAGTAAAAGCATGTAAAAGTAACGAAAAAAACGTAATCTACCAAAGTTCGGCAGAGTTAACATTTCTTTATAAGGCTGCTGTGCCTATAAATTTGACAATCTGTCTGTTAGTTCGTCCTTTCAGGCAGCAACGACTCTACATATTTTTAGGAGTTTAAGGAGACGCAAACGAAGTTTGTCGGCAGCTGATTTTCAATAAAACAGCGTAAATCTAAACATTAATTATTTATTAAGTATCTAATAGGTGCCCTCCCCGCTGAAGGGCTCGTACCACACGATCTTGCCCTCGAGGCAGCCGGTGACCAGCAGGTGGTGGCGCGGCGAGAACTTGCAGCTCACCACCAGGTCCGTGTGCTGGCCCAGAGACTGGCCCACCTGCATAACACATCAAAGCGATAAAGGTGTGTCCTGGGTAAAATAATAACGCTAATTACTTCGTCAGTTAGATTATAAAAAAATATCAGATACCTATTTTTAGCTTTATCAAATCAATAGAAGTTAACAAAGGTAAACGGTATCAAAGTTCGAATGTGGGGATTCGTGACGTCACTTAGTGGTGATAAGTGCAGCACGGCGTGACGTCAAGTGGAATTTCATTTTACATTATTTTGTGATAATGTAAAAATTACGGATGATTTATTTCAGGACACTACTTAGTCAATACCTCGGCCTCGTTTACACTTTACAGAGTAGACGGAAATATAACAGCATTCTATTTTTTCCGTTTTTAATGCTACCAACTTTATGAAGATGACTTACCTCGCAGACCGGAAACCCACTTTCATTAAAGTTTCTCATGCACCTCCAAAACATGCACTTCATCATTCAATGTTATCCGTTCAAGTTACATGCACTCCGCACTAAATAGAGTACCGTTACTGACTGACAGACAACACACAGCCTAAACCATTTGGCAGACATATTATCTTTAGTATCATAGAGAACACTAAAATGGCATTTGTCGAAATTCCCACAGGATAGGGAATCAGCCGACTTTTATACATCCACAAGGGCAAATCCGCGGGCTTGCTAATCACTAAACACACACTAAACATAATTGCCTGCACACACAACACCCAGACTCTCAGATCGTCATTGAAACATCATAAAAGCCGATGCATATTGTATTTTCTACACGCAGACGACGCACATTTGTCGCGTGTTCGAATTGATACATTCAGCTATACAACGTCGTAACCGTAACAGTTTTAAACGATTGCATTAGACATAATGAAAACGGGATATTGACCGCGATTACCTTATAGGTTTGATGAGCTCCCGATATTTCGATGCAGTTGCATGCATCATGATCACGGGCAGACTCTATAAAATAAATAAATATCGGGAGCTCATCAAACCTATAAGGTAATCGCGGTCAATATCCCGTTTTCATTATGTCGTAACCGTAACTGCTCAAAGTAGGTACTGCTGACCTCAAGCATGGGCCGCGCGCCCGCGAAGCCCCCCTCCGCGCACGTGGACAGCTCCGAGCAGCGGTCGTTGAGCGCCAGCAGCCGCATGCCGCAGCCGAACGGCGAGCACACCAGCCGCCCGTCCGCCGAGTAGCACAGCTCCTGGAGACGGCACACTCTTAACACATAGCTAGTTTGACGCTTACGAATTAAGCTTTTGAAATTCAGTTTAACAATGGAGACTCAGCCCTCGCTTGTAAACTAGAGTCGATTTACAGCAAAGAACTAACTACTGTCAAAAATCAAACTGGTTTTCTGAAGATGAATAAAGGCATTGAAAAATTCGTTAGGTACACCAACGTTAAGTTTAGCTTAATTGGCGGAGCATAGTACGGATTACCGAGGTTGCTGGTTCAAGTCCAGCTGCTTAACGGATTTTTCTTTGCATTGTCATTGTATGTTGATGAATAAAGTATTTAAATTGAAAGTTAAGGTATGGATGAATTTTCATCATTTTACTAATTGAAGCTTCTAGCATCTCTTTGACGCTGTACATAGTACATTCGCGTTGAGAATGCAGTAAATCATCATCATCAATGTACAACATTCTTACGGCATTCTTAACGCGAACGTATTATCATCATCGTCATTTTCACCAGCATTATTTACGTCCCACTGCTGGTCACAGACATACTATAGTCACGTTAAATTAAAATGAAGTACAAATTTCATAATAACTTTGATAGCCGCGTGGTAGCCTAGTGATTTGACGCATGGCCTATTCCAAGCGGTTGTGGAGCCCGCGCTCGTATATCTCCGAGTTTAGAGATTAGAAAATCTTTACAATTCTGCGATGCAATTCAATGGTATAGATCGAAAGACAGATAGGTCTATGCTCAGCAGTGGGGCGTCCAAAGGCTGGTCTGCTGGAGAGGCACGCACTTTGATGAATCCCTTGCCCTCGTTGGTCTCCTCGATGTAGTAGAGCAGCCGGTCACTGTTCTCGCGGATGTGCTTGGTGGCGGCGAGCCCCGCGCCCGCTCCCGCTCCCGCTCCCGCTCCCGCGCCCGCGCCCGCGCCCTCGCCGCCCGCCGGCGTGCGGCCCGACGTCGAAGGCGCGTTGCTGCTGCAACAACAAACCCACAGCCAGATTAATCTTTAGGCAGAGCAGGCAACTTGCCTAGAGGCCTCACATTAGCTAGGGGCAAGGACCATAAAACCAAGAGGACTGCCAGTGTCTATACCATGTCGCGTTCCTATGAAATAACAAGCCTGCTGTAGCTAGTTTTACTACGGAGGGGTCTCTGTACCATTCATTTGGTATGACATTTACACCTCCGGCTAACACAATAGCGCCATCGAAATCTGTTTTTTCTTTCAGTTCGTAGATGGCACCATTGTGTTAGCCAGAGGTCTAAGTGTCATACAAAACTAATGGTACAACGACCTCTCTATAGTGAAACTTGCTACAGCAGGCTCATTGTTTTACAGGAACGCGACATTGAACAGCCATTGGCAGTCCTCATGGTTTTATCGTCCTTGACTAGGGGCCCCGCGCGCGCACAAAAGAAATTGAACAGGTATTATTGTCTTTTTTTTTCCTTCAAAAACGGCTGAACAGGGACTCGACAAGCATTGTATAGGGGCCCTGATATGGCTAATCCGGTAATTTTTCCCTTGTTATGTGCTATGGCTACGATAATAAAAACGACAAAATCCCGTTGTCAAAGTATAATATGGCGTTTAGTCCATCCTCATCAACTAAAAGACCCCGAGCTCCACAAACTACACTGCTCAAAAATCTCCACGGATCAATAGGGTTGTTGATTGATTTCAAAATAAAAACATTTTACATTTTCACGTATTAAGCTTCCGAAAATACTCATAAAAACAGATGCCTCACTTGTTACTGCAATTAAGACAATTTTTAATTTAACAAAAACTAATAAAAGGAGGCAGTTTGATCACTGAAAATTATGACGTCATAGTTCTGTAATTCAATACCAACTTCATACTAACGGATCCGATCAAATCGTTTTGACATTTCAAAAAAAGTTGCTGAGTAGTGAGTAGGCATCATCCCTATTATGTGCGGACTCCCACACGCGTTTTATCCCTAAACATTTCTGTGCGGTGTATAATTAACTCATACGTAAATGTTAACGACTTGTGGATAAGCGGGACACTCGTGGTAAGGGCGTAGGGCTAGGGTAGTCACCAGTTGGCGCCGCTGTCCACAACAGCAGTGAGCGGGCGCGGCGGCGGCGGCGGCGCGATGCCCGTGTTGATACCCATGATGCGCTGCATGTGGAAGTTTCGATTCTGGCCCCTGCCACGACAATAGTACTTTTTGATGTAAGTGCGGAAAGTATGTCATTATGCACGAGTCCCGAGGTGTCCAGGCCCGAGCCGCAAGGCGAGGGTGGAGTCTCGGGACGAGTGAAAATGACACTTCCGCACGTGTACCAAACGACGTTTTTTAATATATTTGCGAAAAAATTACAACGAGGGGGCGGGCCGCCCCACCACCACCCGCCGGCGCCCAGGTGGGGGAAGGCGGAGAGCCGGCGGCGCCTTGGAAAAGTAAAAAGCACTAGTACGAAAAATACAACTTTCCGCATGAAACGTAGCTACAAAATGTACCACATTTTGAGCAACTGTATTAAAATAACACATTAAACTTATTCATCATCATCATGTCAGCCGAAAGACGTCCACTGCTGACCGGCGGCCCCCAAGGCTCTCCATTCAGAGCGGTCTTGCGCTTTCCGCATCCACCGCGGTCCAGCGATGTTTACCAGATCGTCGCTCCATCTTGATGGAGGCCTACATGTTGTTAGAGGGCATCCTGTTAAACTTATCAAACTTTCTAAATAGCACCACCTGCTTTAATCTGTTCTTAACTTTATTCCATTATGGTTGCCTGGTAGAGATCGCTCTGTAGCAATAAGGCCACCTACTGCTACCTTGTATTGTCAGTGGTTTTTTTTCTGTTTTGCTTGATATTTGGTATTCAATAAAGAATTATATTTTTTTTAATAAACTCACCGAAACATGAATACACAGAAAAACCAGAAAAATACCAACCCCGGGAATCGAACCCGGAACCTCGACACTCCGGGTCGCGTGCCCACCCTTACACCAGAATTGGTATTTAGGTAAGGCTCGAATTTTTCCTATGTATTCAAATCTCAGCTCGTTTTTATCACTTTTTGCAGTGACTAGCGCCACCTATGCGATTGCTTCGTAAACCGAACACAACGCACCCCTTCGAAACTAATCAGTTTACCCAGGCTCAACGAGATGGCGCACTAAAGCAATCAATTCATGATCTCAATTGGAAAATCTTTTTGTATTTTTTATTATTTTTCCAATTATTTTTTATTTTTACGGTCTTCCCGTGAGTATCAATTATATTTTTTTTTAATAAACTCACCGAAACATGAATACACAGAAAAACCAGAAAAATACCAACCCCGGGAATCGAACCCGGAACCTCGACACTCCGGGTCGCGTGCCCACCCTTACACCAGAATTGGTATTTAGGTAAGGCTCGAATTTTTCCTATGTATTCAAATCTCAGCTCGTTTTTATCACTTTTTGCAGTGACTAGCGCCACCTATGCGATTGCTTCGTAAACCGAACACAACGCACCCCTTCGAAACTAATCAGTTTACCCAGGCTCAACGAGATGGCGCACTAAAGCAATCAATTCATGATCTCAATTGGAAAATCTTTTTGTATTTTTTATTATTTTTCCAATTATTTTTATTTATTTTTTTTTTATTATTTTTCCAATTATTTTTTATTTTTACGGTCTTCCCGTGAGTATCAATTATATTTTTTTTTCTGTGTTCGGTTTACGAAGCAATCGCATAGGTGGCGCTAGTCACTGCAAAAAGTGATAAAAACGAGCTGAGATTTGAATACATAGGAAAAATTCGAGCC